>MU684462.1:15939-71151 GCA_026770625.1 Nicotiana glauca
GAAGTTCTAGCTTGGCTCGAGCATATCATCAAACACTAAAGGTGCATTGTATCTTAGGTCCCTTTTTGTGAGGAATTTCTATCATGTTATACCCCCAATTTCCTCTTTTTTAGATTTACTACTTTCCAATACTCTATAGTGGCATGCGTGCAAGAGATTCATTCTCATACCCATGAATTACTTCCCTAATAGCCCCATATGGCTAAGTATACAAATATGAGCTGAGGTTATGGAGCCTTACCTCTTGGGATGAAGATTTAGGAGTCTTTCCTTGATTTTCTTCAATGATTTAGCCCAATCTTATGGAATAATTTGATGGGAGACTTTCCCTCTCTAAGAAACCTCTTACTCTCTCTAGGATTGCTCAGATGAATGCTCAAAATGAGCTAAAACACCGGTTATATCAATAGGGAAGTCGGGTTAAAAATTAGAATATTGGAGCCCCGAGTCAACTATGCGGTCGCATTTGCCATCGCAGAGTAAACATGCGGTTCGCATAATGGAACGCAGAATGCTCCCCAAAAAATAAACATTCTGACTCGATCTGCGGTAATAATGCGGTCTGCATTCATGTTCTGCGGTCGCAAATTGCACCGCAGAACTGACCTTCGCAAATTCAAGGGAAAATATGTGACGACTTATGCGGTCCGCATTTTTTATTATGCGACCGCATTTCGACCGCATTTTTGACTTCAATTTTAACCAACATTCTACCTCACTCTGCGGCAGCTATGCGGTCCACATTTCAATTATGCGACCGCACTTCAAACGCATTTCTGACTTCAATTTTATCCAACATTCTACCTCATTCTGCGGTAGCTATGTGGTCCGCATTTCAATTATGCGACCGCATTCATGACCGCATTTCTCGTGTTTATTCTGAAAACTTATTCTTGACTTTTTAATACATCATTAAATCTAAACTTGGCACCACGGGATCCGGGTTTTTGAATAGGGATTTCACGGGGCCTTACAAGGAGTCACAGGACACAGGTCGATTTATTAGAGTCTCGCTGATCGGTACGGAGACGTCTGTATTTATCTACGAGAGGCTATGTAGCTGTTTAGGAAAATCTTCATTTCTTTTGAATTCCTTGTCGTGCGATATTTTGACACCAATTCTAAACTTCTGTCTTCTATTCTCTCACAGATGGTGAGGACACGTGCTACACGAGAGGACCAGGCACCTGTGCCCCCTGCTGCCGCCGTCAGAGGCCGGGGCCGGGGTAGAGGTCGAGGATGCGCCTGAGGTGCAGCCATAGCACCCGCGCGCGCTGCCGCTAATGTACCACCAGCAGAACCAGTTGGAGCACAGGCACCTGGTACACCTACTACAGCTACTACTACTCCAGCGCTCCAGGTGACCTTGGCTCAGTTCATGAGCATGTACACTGCTTTAGCTCAGGCGGGGTTTCTTCCCGTCGCTGCAGCCACATCTCAGGCCGAGGGAGGGGCCCAGACTCCCATATCCCACACTCCTTAGCGGAGAGTGCCATTGGGGTAGTTTCCACAGGTTATTCCTGTACTGCCTGCAGCACCAGTACAGCCCGGGGATGGATCAGCTGTCTCAGAGGACGAGCAGCGTAAGCTAGAGAGGTTCAAGAAATATGATCCCCCAGTGTTCAGTGGCCTAGCTTCAGATGATGCCTTGGGATTCTTGGAGAAGTGTCATTTCATTCTTCGTACTATGGGCATAGTGGAGTCTAGTGGGGTTTCTTTCACCGCTTTTCAGCTTCGAGGAGCCGCCTATGATTGGTGGCGTACTTATGAGTTGGACAGTCCAATCGAGTCTACCTCACTGACTTGGACCCAGTTCTCCGACATATTTATGAGGGAGTTTGTCCCCTAGAGCCTCAGAGATTCATGGCGCGCGGAGTTTGAGCATTTTCACTAGGGTGCTTTGACAGTCTCAGAGTATGCCATCCGTTACACCAGGTTGGCCAGACATGCACCGGCTTTGGTTGCCACAGTTCGGGAAAGAGTTCGCAGGTTTATTGAGGGTCTTATTCCACCCATACGGTCCAGCATTGCTCGAGAGTTAGAGGTAGATATTCCTTACCAGCAGGTAGTGAGCATTGCTAGCTGGATTGAGGGTATGCTCGCCAGGGACCGAGGGGAGAGGGAGGCCAAGCGGTCTCGAGAGTCGGGTCACTACTCTGGTGCCCGTACTTCATCAGCCAGTCGTTATGGTAGGGGTTATTCTGGTCACCCTATTCATTCAGCCTTGCGAGCAGTCGGTAATACTCCAGCTCCACCAGCACCTCAGGAGCTTATTATGCGCCTACAATTTCTATCGCGCGTCCTGCGTGAGGTACCTTGAGAGGTCAGTCCAGCGGACCTATATCCAGTCAGTCACAGCCACCACATCCTCCCAGAGCTTGCTTCGAGTATGGAGATACACGTCACGTGGTTAGGGACTGCCCCAGACTTGGTAGGGGTGCATCTTCACAGACTGCTCAGCCACAGCGTGCTTCTCAGAGTTCTCAGGCTATGGTTCCAGCTCCCACTGCTGCCCTACCTACCCAGCCAGCCAGGGGCGAGTCCGGGGAGATAGAGTCGCCCTCGTAAGAGGGGTCGGGCTAGATATTATTGCATTCCTGCTCGCACCGAGGCGGTTGCCTCCGATTCTGTCATCACAGGTATTATTTTGGTTTGTCACAGAGAGGCATCGGTTCTATTCGATCCCGACTCTACTTATTCATGTGTCCTCTTATTTTTCTTCGCATTTGGGTATGCCTCGGGATTCTTTGAGTACCCCCGTTTATGTTTCTACTCCTGTGGGAGATTCTCTTATTGTGGACCGCGTGTACCGGTCGTGTTTGGTTACTATTCGTGGTTTTGAGACTAGGGCTGATCTATTATTACTCGGTATGGTTGACTTTGATATTATTTTGGACATGGACTGGTTGTCGCCCCATCATGCTATTCTTGATTGTCACGCCAAGACCGTAACGCTGGCTATGCCAGTTATTCCACGTATTGAGTGGAGTGCTACCTTAGATCATACTCCCAGCAGGGTTATTTCTTACCTTAAAGCTTAATGTATGGTTGAGAAGGGGTGTGCTGTGTATTTAGCTTATGTGAGAGATGTCAGTGTTGACACCCCTTCTATTGATTCAGTTCCAGTGGTACAGGATTTCCCCGATGTGTTTCTAGCTGATCTTCCGGGCATGCCGCCCGATAGAGATATCGATTTTGGCATTGATATGTTGCCGAGCACTCAGCCCATTTCCATTCCTCCATATCGTATGGCTCCTCCTGAGTTGAAGGAGTTGAAGGATCAGTTACAGGAATTGTTGGGTAAGGGTTTTATTCGACCTAGTGTTTCACCATGGGGTGCCCCTATTTTGTTTGTGAAGAAGAAGGACGGTTCTATGCGTATGTGCATTGATTATCGCCAGTTGAACAAAGTTACAGTGAAGAACCGATATCCTTTACCTCGTATTGATGATCTGTTTGATCAGCTTCAGGGCGCACAGGTGTTTTCCAAGATTGATTTGCGCTCAGGTTACCATCAGTTGAAGATTCGGGAGCCAGATATCCCGAAGACTGCTTTCAGGACTCGGTATGGTCATTACGAGTTCCTTGTTATGTCTTTTGGGCTGACTAATGCCCCGGCAGCTTTTATGCATTTGATGCACAGCGTATTCAGGCCATATCTTGATTCATTCGTGATTGTTTTTATTGATGATATTCTGGTATATTCCCGGAGTCGGGAAGATCATGAGCAGCACCTGAGGGTAGTGCTTCAGACTCTGAGGGAGAAGAGATTGTATGCAAAGTTCTCCAAATGTGAGTTATGGCTGAGTTCTGTGGCATTCCTAGGCCACGTGGTGTCGAGTGAGGGCATTCGAGTGGATCCGAGGAAGGTGGGGGCAGTGCAGAGTTGGCCCAGGCCCTCTTCAGCTACTGAGATCCGTAGTTTCCTTGGCTTGGCGGGTTATTACCGTCGCTTTGTGGAGGGGTTCTCATCGATCGCGGCTCCTATGACTAGATTGACCCAGAAGGGTGCCCCATTTCAGTGGACAGAGGAGTGTGAGGAGAGCTTCCAGAAGCTCAAGACAGCTTTGACTTCAGCCCCAATCTTGATGTTGCCTACCGGTTCGGGGTCCTATACAGTTTATTGTGATGCCTCACGGGTTGGACTTGGAGCGGTATTGATGCAGGACGGTAGGGTGATTGCCTACGCGTCCCGATAGTTGAAGGTGCATGAAAAGAACTACCCTGTCCACGATCTTGAGTTAGCTGCCATTGTTCACGCCTTTAAAATCTGGCATCATTATTTGTATGGGGTGCCTTGTGAGATCTACACTGACCATCGGAGTTTGCAGCACTTGCTTAAGCAGAAGGACCTGAATATGCGTCAGAGGAGATGGTTAGAGTTGTTAAAGGATTATGATATTACCATTCTTTATCACCCGGGTAAGGCCAAGGTGGTTGCCAATGCCTTGAGTCACTGGGCAGAGAGTTTGGGGAGTTTGGCATATCTACCAGCCTCAAAGAGACCTATGGCGATGGATGTTCAGGATTTAGCCAGGCAGTTCGTGAGATTGGACCTTTCATAGCCCAGTCAGGTTCTAGCCTGTGTGGTTTATCGGTCTTCCCTATTTGATCGCATCAGGGAGCGGCAGTTTGATGACCCTCATTTGCTTGTCCTTCAGGACAGAGTTCGGCGTGGTGATGCCAGAGATGTTACCATCGGGGATGATGGAGTGTTGAGGATGCAGGGCCGAATTTGTGTGCCCAATGTTGATGATCTTCGAGAGTTGATTCTAGCAGAGGCCCATAGCTCGCGGTATTCTATCCATCCAGGTGCCGCGAAGATGTATCAGGACTTGAGGCAGCACTACTGGTGGAGGCAGATGAAAAATTATATAGTTGACTACGTGTCTAGATACCTCAACAGCCAGTAGGTGAAGTATGAGCACCAGCGTCCGGGTGGGTTGCTACAGCAAATTGAGATCCCAAAGTGGAAGTGGGAGCGTATCACCATGGACTTCATATCTGGACTCCCACGGACCGTAAGGAAGTTTGATTCTATTTGGGTCATTATGGATCGGCTGACCAAGTCCGCTCATTTCATACCTGTATGTACCACTTATTCATCGGAGCGGTTGGCGGAGATCTATATCAGGGAGATCGTCTGATTGCATGGTATTCCAGTTTCTATCATCTCAGGCGGAGGTACTCAGTTTACATCGCAGTTCTGGAGAGCCGTGTAGCAGGAGTTAGGCACTCGGGTGGAGTTGAGCACAACATTTCACCCCCAGATGGACGGACAGTCCGAGCGCACTATTCAGATTCTGGAGGATATGCTTCATGCGTGCGTGATTGAGTTTGGAGGGTCATGGGATCATTTCCTGCCACTGGCGGAGTTTGCTTATAACAACAGCTATCAGTATAGCATTTAGATGGCGCCATATGAGGCCTTATATGGTAGGAGGTGCAGATCTCCGGTGCGTTAGTTCGAGCCGGGTGAGGCCAGGCTATTAGGCACAGAGATGGTTCAGGATGCGATAGAAAAGGTTAAAGTGATTTAGGACAGACTCCGTGTAGCCCAGTCCAGACAGAAGAGTTACGCGGACAAGAAGGTTTGTGATGTGGCATATGGTTGGCGAGCGGGTTCTGCTTTGGGTCTCGCCTATGAAGGGCGTCATGAGGTTTGGAAAGAAATGGAAGCTGAGTTCGAGATTTATTGGGCCTTTTGAGATCTTGAGGCAAGTTGGGGAGGTTGCTTATGAGCTTGCCCTACCTCCTAGCCTAGCCGAAGTTCATCCAGTATTTCATGTTTCGATGCTCCGGAGATATCACGGTGACCCGTCGCACGTGTTGGATTTCAGTTCAGTCCAGCTGGACAAGGATCTATCTTATGTTGAGGAGCCAGTGGCCATTTTGGATAGGCAGATCAGAAAGTTGAGGTCAAAGAACATCGCTTCAGTGAAGGTCCAGTGGCGAGGTCACCGGCTGAGGAGGCGACTTGGGAGGCCGAGCAGGATATGCGCAGCCAGTACCCTCATCTTTTTGCTACTTCAGGTATGTTCTCTATGCTCGTTCGAGGACAAACGAATGTTTAAGTGTAGGAGGATGTAACAACCCGGCCGGTCGTTTTTGGAATTTATGTCCTGATCCCCCATTAACTGCTTTCCCTAAGTCCATTTCTGCTATTTTGGTTTGTCGGGACATTCGGTATTAAGATTCGGAGTGTTTTGGGATACTTAGTCCCTAAATGAGAGCTTAAGAGTTGGAAAAATGGTCCTTAATCAGAACAGTGTGAAGACGATCTCAGAATGGAAATCTGATAGTTCCGTTAGCTCCGTTAGATGATTTCGGGGTTGGTAGCATGTTCAGAATGTAAATTGGGGGTCCGTAGCTCATTTAGGCTTGAAATGCCGAAGTTTGAATTTTTTAAGTTTCCGATCCGATAGTGAGTTTTTTATCCGAGGGTCGGATTTGAATTTCGAAAGTTTCTATAGCTCCATCATGTCATTTGGGATGTGTGTGCAAAATTTCAGGTCATTCGGATGAGGTTTGGTTAGGTTTTTTATCGAAAGCGTATTTTGGATGAATTTGAAGTTCTTAGGCTTGAATCCTTGATTTAATCGGGTTTCCGGTGTTGTTTGAGATGTTTTGACGATTGGTACAAGTTCGAATAAGGTATTAGGTGGTATTGGTGCTTTTGGTTGAGGCCTGGGGGCCTCGGGATGATTTAGGATGGCTAACGGGACAAATTTCTAAGTTTGGTTGCAGCTGATATTAATTCTTTTGGTATTTCCGCTTATGCATCTTAGGAACCCCAGAAGCGGCGCCGCATAAGCGGCTTCTTCACCGCATAAGCAAAATTGGCCCCACCTTAGGAGAACCGCAGAAGTGGTCTCCTTTCCGCATAAGTGGAACCGCTAATGCGGTTACTGGTCCGCAGAAGCGGACTTTGGTCCCATTAGTTGAACCGCAAGGTTGATTCTTCCACAAAAGCGGGACCGCAGAAGCGGTCCTTGGGCCGCAAAAGCAGAAACCACTGTTCTGTTAAAGGGAAAATCCGAGGGTTCATTTCAAAGTTGGAAAAATCAATTAAGAGCTCGAGAGAAGGCAATTTTGAGTGGGTTTTGAAGAGAAGATCATTGGGTAACGTTGCTTTGATCCTTTCAAGTTATATTTCATCATTTCCTAGTTAAATCAACCATTTGAATTCAAATTCAAGGTCAAAAATTGGGAAAACTGGGTGAAACTTCTTAGACTTAATTATGTGATTTTGAGTGGGCATTTGACCTCCGATTTTGGAGATTTTTATATAGTTATACTCGTGAGAGTACGAGGGTTCTGAAAATGTGAAAATTATTCGATTTCGAGACGTTGGCTGAAGGGGCATTTTGGTTATTTTACTTATTTTCGCGCCCTAACTTTAATTTTAATAGTGGAATCAGTTGTTTACAATATTATTTACGATATGTAATTGTATTGAATAGATTTGGGCCATTTGGAGTCAGATACTCATGGCAAAGGCATCGTTCCTTAGTTGATTTGGCACCGGTTCGAGTTAAGTGGCTTGCCTAACCTTGTGTGGGGGACTTCGTCCCTTAGGATGTGATAATTGGTAATTGGATACCTTGTACGTGAGGTGACGAGTGCGTACTTGAGCTAATTGTTGAAACCCGAATTTTTTATTTAAATACTTGAACTGGATTTTCTTTCATATTTGCTTTATCCTACTTGCTTTTATAGCCTGTGATAGTGTAGAATAGCATGTCTAATTAATCCAAATTGCCAAATTGTTTAAATTGCCTTAACTGTGATTACGTGGAGCATGTTAGGCCAGTATTATTTGTTGCTTGTATTGTTGTACTTTAATTTCTGAATACTTCTCTGATTTTGGTTGCGCATTTACATTGGGACTACGGATGTGGGATTCCGGGAGCTCCCCCCCCCCCCTTGTTTGTTNCCTGCACATTGATGATTGACTACGGGACGGTATCCTGGGAGATCCTTTGATATTGATATGAGAGTTGGACGACGGGACGGTATCCCGAGAGATCCATTGGATAGTTGAGGAAAGGGCTACAGGACGGTATCCTGGGAGTCCCTCGTTGGCATTCTTTTTGCAATTTAGCTGTGTTTACCCTGCATTCCTGTTCTGTCTTTGTAGTATTATTATTTTATTGAGCTGTGTTATTACACTGTTGCGTTCATTAGTTTCATCGGATTTCTACACTGTTAATATTTTGCTGCTATATTATTTTTGCCTCAGTAGGGCCCTGACCTTTCCTCGTCACTACCCAACCGAGGTTAGGCTTGGCACTTACTGAGTACCACTGTGGTGTACTCACGCCTCTTCTGCGCTTATTTTCCATGTGCAAATCCAGGTACCTCTATGCAGGCGCATTATCAGTAGTTGTAGGGAGCATTTCGGAGACTTGAGGTATATCTGCCGTGTCCGCAGACCGGAGAGTCTCCCTTTCGCTCTACCCTTTAGTTAGCTAGATGCTATTCTGTTCTTCCTTGTTATAGACTTCCCGGATGATTAGAGCAGTGTTATGTTTCTTAGCCTGTGTTGTCAGTGGGTTTCCGGGTCTTTGGGATGGTTTCAGAATTTAAAGTATTAAGGTGTATGTGCCAAGCGGCAACTGTATACTTTACTCATGTTATTTATCTTTCGATTACAAATTTCGCAAATATTTTTACTTCCGCAATGTGTTAGGCTTACCTGGTCGTGAAGACTGGGTGCCGTCATGACGTGTTCACAATTGGTGAACTATGGTCGTGACAAACTAAGGAAAGTATCACAAAAAATAAAGAAGCAATTTCGAAAATCAGTACAGCATTACTAGGAAAATACACAAAATCACATATGTAGGTTTAAGAAGATTATAAAAAATCAACCTAAATTATGTGAACAGTTAACAAATAGTCGGACCTATTAAACGATAAATAACACGTGTTTGGACAAAATCAAAGAAACCGTAAGAACAAATTAGAGCAGGAAGCACAAGAGCATATAGAACACACATGAAACACAGAATCTTCAGGATAGTCATGCAAACACATCGCAAACAAACTCAAACTTTGGGTCGAACCCAGAAGTATTAGGGTTTCTTGACAAAAATGAATCGAGCAAAAGGAAAGACCCGGGTGATGGTTAAACATGCTAAAATTCAAAGTAATTTCTAAAATCATAAAGAAATCATTTTTGCAAAAAGGGTTTTGAAACCCTAGTCTGCAAAATGAAGAAATCGTCTTAAATCGGTGAAACATTTTGAGGAAAACATGTGAAAACCTTAAGAAACCCATAGATCCATCATAGGTCTAAAAGGATCCGAGGATTTATAGCGAGATTTTTTAGAAAAATAGTATAGACGAAGAAAATATCGGTTAAAAACTCATGGATACACCTAGATCTAAGATAGATCTTAAGAAAAGTGGAAAATCTCAAGAGTTAGGGTTTCAAAGAACCTAAAGAAGATGAAAGGACTTTAATATGTTACCTATTTTTGGCCGGATAAGTCATGGATCTTACTCGAATGGTCATGGATGGCCAGAAAATGGCATAAAAGACCATGGATAGGAGTTGAACAAGATCTGGACTAGATCGCTTTGAGATCTTTCCATGAAATCGCAAAACGAGCAACCAGGACACGTAGGAGATAAGCATATGTCTCAAACAACCATGGAATTCCATGGATCAAGTGAGGATCGAAGGGATTATGACTAGTTTTGGGTAGCGGCGGGTAGGGTTAGGTTTTGGTATCAGAGAGAATTTGAGAGGAAAGGGGATTTCAGGGCAGCTGTTTGGTAAGAAATGAATGAGGTTATGGGTTGTTCAGGTTAAAAATGGTAAGAGGGAATAGGGTCCATTAATCTCAATTGGGTTAGGGTCGGTCTTTTTTAATTGAAGTTGGGCTGGGAAATTGGGGTTTGATTTGGCCTACAATTGAAAGCCAATCTGGATATATTTTAAATAGTCACTTTTTCCTTATTTAATTTATGAAAAAAATAGTAAATAGTTTTTGAAAAATAATTTTTACCAAAATGACTTAGAATGTATATTTAGCAATTTAAAAATACTGGATACAATTTTAGGTGTATAAAACATAATTAGATCTTTAAAAGGGCTAATATTGCAATTATATGTAATTTAGCTTTAAAAATACTAAATGTAATTATAAAAATATGTAAAAATTACCTTAGCCATATTTTGGCATAATTATTGAAATCCAATAGATGAATTATCAAAATAATAATTTTGAAAATAATTATTGGGGATTTTATGGATAAAAAGGAAAAAAAATAAATCAACTTAAAACCCTTAAAATTATGGAAAAAAATAAATAAAACCTTGGGCATGCTTATATATGCATGTATATGCTATTTTTGAAGGTAGTTTGCATATTTAAAATATATAGTGAAAAATTATGTATCAACAGCTACACCTCTATACCCAGGAAGGATGAAAGAGTTTTCGGATAAAGTAACGATGGCCAATTTTGACCGAGCAAAACAATTTGGGAATACTTAGGCCACACCCTGGCTTCTGAGCTGCCTACATATCCCTGGTTCTGCAGGAATCAGTCCATGTGTAGTTCAGGATCCATCAGCGGCGTGTACCGATGAAGCTATTTCATGAATGGACGTAACATCTAGGGTTGGGTGAGTGAACGGTTTATGGGAATAGTTAGTTTTGATATGGCTGAGGGAACTGGAGCGGGATCGCTCCTGCCGGGATGGCCGTTGCTCTCCATCTTACCTGCAAATAAGCAATACAAGCATATATTGTGCGTAAATTTAAACATGATGTGAATTCCCGTTTGACCATGAATGTTGTCTTCGGACAATGGGGATGATGTCCTTAGACATGATGTCCTGGGCCATGAAGCGTATGATAAAGAATTCACAGGCCATGAAATGATGTTCTCGGTCTATAAGGATGGTGCCTCTGAACCATGATGCCTTTGAATAATGATAAGCAAAAGATTGAAAGAGATGATCAGGCCATGACATGGTGTTCCGGGGCTATAAAGATGGTGCCTCCGAACCATGACGCCTTTGGATGAGTTGGCGATATTTCAGCCCATAAAGGATGCAGTATATGGCAATCTTCTAGCCTATGAAATGCAGTATATGGCTAACTTTCAGCCTATGAAATATAATATGTGGTGATCTTTCAGCCATGTAGATGTAGTATGTGGCGATATTTCAGCCATGCAGATGTAGTATGTGGCAATCTTTCAGCCATGCAAATGCAGTATGCGGCGATCTTTCAGCCATGCAGATGTAGTATGTCGCGATCTTTCAGCAATACAGATGTAGTATGTCGCGATCTTTCAGCCATGTAGATGTAGTATGTGGCGATCTTTCGGCCATGCAGATGCAGTATGCTGCAATCTTTCAACCATGCAGATGCAGTATATGGCGATCTTTCAGCCATACAGATGCAGATGGAGATAGTGTTTAGTCTCTGAAGGTAGAATGGTAGTCTTATGCATATTGGAAGGTAGAATAGTAGCCTTATGCAATACAGATGCAGATGGAGACATCGTTTAGTCTCGGGAGGCAGAATGGTAGCCTTATGCAGATTGGAAGGTAGAATAGTAGCCTTATGCAATGTAGATGCAAATGGAGACAACGTTTAGTCTCAAAAGGCAGAATGGTAGCCTTATGCAAATTGGAAGGCAGAATGGTAGCCTTATGCGATGCAGATGCAGATGGAGGTAGAGCTTAACCTTAGAAGGCAAAATGTGGCCTTATGCAAGAAATAAAATAACAAATGACAGTGGAGTTTTCTTAACTGAGAGTAGATTGCAGCGTTGTGATTACTGGGAGCCTTGTGGCTACGGGGCATTCCTGGTGTGTGCCAATAGCAAATGTCGGCAAGTGCGACGGTTCAGAGAGTCGTATTGTTGAATGATTTTTATTCCATGGGCGTACAGTATGTTCAATGATTTTGTAATACTAGTGCCTGTATCCAAAGAAAAATAGTGAGTTTTGTAAGGGGGAAGGTTAGTTTGTATCCCCGCTGGCTTTGCTTGACTTGTTCAGCTTTGATCTGGTGATATCGTCTGTATCATTGGGGTAGCATTGCTAAACAAAGCGGTTCCAATAATAAACATGCATGATTTTGTAAAAGTATGACATAAATGTATAGTTAAAATAGCTTTTAGATGAACTGACGACTGTGACATGGTTCGGGACATTACAATCTCTCATGCTTTGAATTTTGAGGGTCCTCCTCAAAATTCTACCCTAGTTAGATGGGTTGACATTTCTGACTGTTGCTCATGCGGAGGGTCCTCCTCAAAATTTTGCCCCAGTTTCTAATTGTGGGGGGAAATAAAATTTTATTGAATTGTGACCGAACACATAGGGCTTCCTACATATCCCCTCTTAAACGGGAATCAGGTCAGGCATAGTTCAATTTACATCATATAATGAAAGCATAAAGATTTCATATAGTAATGTTTGACTGTATCTAAATTGAACGGCTTTGGCCAGACTTCTCTGTCCATTTCTACAAGTATGAGGGCTCCTCTTGTCAAAATCGGGTGAACTATGTATAGACCCTGCCAGTTGGGAGAGAACTTCCCTTTGGCTTCATCTTGATGCGGGAAAATTTTCTTTAACACCAGTTGCCCCAGTGTGAACTATCTTGGCTTGACTCTTTTGTTGAAGGCTCTGGACATTCTGTTCTGATAGAGTTAACCATGGCAGACTGCATTCATTCTCTTTCCGCATATAAGGGCTAGTTGCTCATGATGACTTTTTATCCACTCTGCATCGTCAAACTTAGCTTCTTGTATGATTCTTAGGGAGGGAATTTCTACCTCAACGGGAATGACAGCCTTTGTACCATAAACTAGCATGTAGAGGGTTGCCCCAGTTGATGTGTGGACAGTGGTGCGATACCCCAGTAGAGAAAATGATAACTTCTCGTGCCACTATTTATGCTTCTCTATCATTTTTCTCAATATCTTCTTGATATTTTTTGTTAGCGGCTTCTACAACTCCATTCATCTGAGGCATGTAGGCTGTGGTATTCTTGTGTTTGATCTTCAAGGTTTCGCACATATCTTTCATCAAGTTGTTGTTGAGGTATGAGCCATTATGAGTAATGATTGACTCTGGAATTACGAATCGACAAACAACGCGGTCGCGAACAAAGCCTACCATGACTTTCTTAGTCACTGCTTTGTAAAATGCTACTTCGACCCATTTTGTGAAATAGTCAATGGCTACTAGGATAAACCTATGCCCGTTGGAAGCGGTAGGCTCGATTGGTCCAATAACGTCCATTCCCCAGACGGTGAATGGCCACGGTGAGCTTGTTGTGTTGAGCTCGCTTGGAGGTACCTTTATCATGTCTGCATGTATCTGACAGCGGTGGCATTTTCAGACATACTGGATGCAGTCCGTTTCCATAGTCATCCAAAGTAACCAGCTCGGAGTATCTTCTTTGCTAAGACAAAACCATTCATATGTTAACCGCAGGTCCCAACATGAATTTTCTCTAGTAGCTTGGATTCTTCCTTTGCATCGACACATCTCAATAATACTAAATCGAGAGTACTCCTATACAGGATTCCTCCGCTGTGAATGAAGTTATTGGACAATCTTTGAAGTGTGCGTTTCTGGGTAGGATTTGTAGGCTCTGGATATTCTCCTTTTGCCAAATATTCCTTGATATCATGAAACCAAGGTTTTTCGTCTGCTTCCTCTTCAATATGGGTACAGTAAGCTGGCTGATTATGGATTTTCACTGGAATAGGATCAATAAATTCTTATTGGGATGTTGTATCATAGATAATAGGGTAGCCAATGCATCGGCGAACTCATTCTGGATCCTGGGAACATGTTGTAATTCCGTCTTTATGAACCTCTTTCTCAACTCCTATACGTGATGCAGATACATGAGTATCTTAGAGTTCTTGGTTGCCCATTCTCCCCGTACCTGATGTATAAGTAAGTCTGAATCTCCGATCACTAGTAGCTCTTAAATGTTCATGTCAATGGCCATTTTGAGTCCTAAGATGCAAGCTTCATACTCGGCCATATTGTTGGTGCAGGGGAACCTGAGTTTGGTAGACACTGGATAATGTTGACTGGTTTCTGACATTAAGACTGCTCCTATGCCAACTCCTTTGAAGTTTGCTGCTCCATCGAAGAACATTCTCCAACCGTCATAGGGTTCTTCAATGTCTTCTCCTATGAATAACACCTCTTCATCAGGAAAATACATTTTCAGGGGTTCGTATCCTCCATCTATGGGGTTTTTGGCAAGGTGGTCTGCCAGTGCCTGTCCCTTGACCGCATTCTTAGTCCTGTAACAATGTCGAATTCACTTAATAGGATTTGCCATTTGTCTTGCTTGCTGGTGGGCATGGGCTTCTAAAAGATGTACTTCAAGAGATCCATTCTCGATATGAGATATGTAGTATAGGCATAGAAGTAATGTCTCATATTCTGAGCTACCATGTCAAAGCACAACTGGTGCGTTCCAATAGAGAATACCGGGCCTCGTACGGGGTGAACTTCTTACTGAGATAATAAATGGCTTGTTCCTTTCTCTCCATTTATCATGCTGCCCCAAAACGCAGGCTAAAGCTCCCTCTAACACTGCAAAGTAGAGTAATAAGGGTATACCTGGCTGGGGCGGGACTAAGACTGGTGGTATTGATAGGTACTCCTTGATTTTGTCGAATGCCTTTTGGTAGTCATCAGTACATTTGGTAGCGACATCCTTCTATAAAATCTTAAAGATTGGCTCACAGATAACCGTAGACTGTGCTACGAATCGACTGATGTAGTTAAGCCTTCCCAAGAAACTCATCACATCCTTCTTTTTCTTTGGCGGTAGTAGTCCTTAAATGGCTTTGACTTTTGATGGATCCAATTTTATTCCTCGATGACTCACAATAAACCAAGCAATTTCCCAGCAGGAACCCCAAATGCATACTTTGTGGGGTTTAGTTTCAGGTTGTATCTCCGAAGTCTATTGAAGAACTTCCTCAGATCTTCTATGTGGTCAGTGGCCTTCTTGGATTTGATAATAACATCATCCACGTATACCTCTATCTCCATGTGTATCATATCATTAAAGATGGTAGTAATGGCCCTCATGTAGGTGGCCCCTGCATTCTTCAGGCGAAATGGCATCATCTTGTAATAATACACTCCCCACGACGTAATGAAAGCCGTTTTCTCATCATCCTCCTCATCCATCCAGATCTGATGATAACCAGCGAAGCAATCTACGAATGACTGTAGCTCATGCTTGTCGTAATTGTCAATCAAGATGTTTATATTTGGCAAAGGGAAATCATCTTTTGGACTGGCCCGATTGAGATCTCGGTAGTCGACATAGACTCTGACCTTCCCATCCTTCTTTGGCACTAGCAAAATATTGGCTAACCATGTTGAGTACTCAACCACCCTAAGAATCGTAGCTTTGATCTCCTTGGTGACTTCTTCCTTAATTTTCAGACTCATATCAGGCTTGAACTTTCTGTGCTTTTGTTTAACCGGATGAAACATTGGATCGGTTGGCAGTTGTGGGCCACAATAGACGTACTCAGACCAGTCACGTCATCATACAACCAGGCAAATATATCCTTATACTTTGTGTATTCTTTCTTTTCTGATGGCGATAGGTGAATATTGATTCGTGTTTCTTTGACGTTTTTGGCATCTCCTAGGTTGACAATTTTGATCTCGTCCAGGTTGGACATAGGTCTATTCTCAAAATTCTTAACTTCTTTGACAATCTCGTCAGCTATGTCATCTTTCTCTGAATCAATGTCTATTTTTTGCATTGTCTTATTGCATATCACAGTCATTGGTTCATCAAGATAAGTAATAGTGATGTTGTATTGGTAAAGTAAGGAGGAAAACGATAGCAATAAATATTAATTCATACGAAAAATCAAACATGTTTTTGATAGATTGAATAATTGTTTTGAACATTGAAGATCTTATTGCGGAGATTGAAAAATGCAAAATAAAATCATTTAGTAAATAAAAGAGTCAGTAGTGCTTGTTTTAGCCTTGCTACCCTGAGGCTCGTTGGGATTTGGTTGTCTTAATGCTTCAATTCTAGAGATATGCCCCTCTGCTCAAGCCTGTATGGAAGGGCCTTCCTCCACTTCCTCCTCAAGAATAACACAACAGTCCATGTCAGTGTCTTCTAGAAATAAGTTCTTCACTGCTGCAAGTGCTTCTTCTTCATTTGACCGATAAATAATGTTGGCCTATTGGAAAGTCTGCTCCAGATGCGGTATTGGGTGATTTAATGGGTTGTAAGGACCGCGCCATGGTTGTGACCAGCTATTGAATTCTTCTCAAGTGTATTCATATTTCAAACCGAAGGTAGTGACATATTTCTTGAGTTTTATAGGTTTAGAGATCCCTTGGAGGTTTTTGCTGAGCCCTTTGCTAGGTTCATAACCACTCCAACTTAGTATACTCTGGATTTTTTTATCCCACCTTTTGTCTTTATCGACAACATTGACTCACTCGATGTGGTTGTAAGTTTCTCCACCCAGCTTTCTTCTTCGCCCGATCGCCGAAATGGTCTGGCGATTGTATATAGGGTTGCTACTGTCGCCGTGAATGATCACTTCCTGGTAATTCTATTCTAACTTTACTACCAAATGCAGCATTGATGCTACGGCCCCAGCAGCATGAATCCATGGTCGTCCTAGCAGCAAGTTCTAAGACGTTGGCACATCTATCACTTGGAAATCGACCTTGAACCAGGTTGGTCCCATTTGCAAGCATACACTAATCTCACTGATGATGGATCTCTGAGAACCATCAAAAGCTTTCACATGCATTTCTCCATCCTTTATCTCATGCAGCCCTTTTCCCAATTTCTTAAGTGTTACCAGCGGACAAATGTTAAGACTGGAACCACCATCGATCAGGATCCTGGTGATAAAATAATCTTCGTATTGCATAGTGATGCGCAGTGCTTTGTTGTGACCTAGCTCTTCAGGTTGTAGCTTGTCCTTATAAAAGGTGATCTTATGGCTTTCTAGCACTTGTCCTACCATATTAGCCATTTCCCCGCCAGTGATGTTACTTGGTATGTATGCTTCACTCAGCAACTTTAACAAAGCATTCTTGTGTGTCTTTGAATTTTGTAGTAAAGAGAGGATGGATATTTATGCTGGCATCTTGTTTAACTAGTCGATGACCGAATATTCCTTGGCTTGTATTTTCCTCCAAAGGTCGTTCGGACCTGTCTCAATGAAGGGTGGCCAATTTGAGGCCTTCTTGCATGATTCAGCTAGATTTTCGGGGGTATAGACTCTACCAGTGCTTGTCATACCCTCTGCTATGATAGTTTCTTCAATATTAACCTTGCCCTTCCTTATCGCCTCGGCTGTATAATCTTAGGGTACTGCAATTATATAGAAGGGTGGCGTGGTTGACATCACCACTTATAATGGAACATGCACCTTGGGTGGCAAGACTGCAACCTCAAATGGTGCAGGTGAATTTGCCGGAGACACGAATTCAACCTCAATTTGTGTTGGTGCTTTTGCAGACGGTGTTGCTTCAAATTTGAGAGGTATAGACATGTTCACTTTAGCGTCCTCGGACGGTTGGATCTAAACTATGATCGGATTAAGAGTAATTGTTAGTTTCTTTGGGTCATCACCTTCTACGATCAACCCAATTGATCCCTCGGGATCCTAGTAATCTTCCACTTCAATTATGTGGATACCTCCACCCTTATGGTTTGTCAGAGGGTTGTTGCGGGCGTTTAGAGCGGTTTCCTTTGCCACAATGATCTTGTTATAAATCAAAGACTATACTTTGTCTTTCAAGGAGCGGCATTCATCGATAGTGTGCCATTTCATATCGGAGTGGTATGCACATGACTTGTTTGGGTTAACCCACTAAGACGGATTCTCAAGGGTTGTAGCAGGGATGGGGGTGACATAACCAGCAGCTTTGATCCTCTCATATAGCTGGTCGATGGGTTCGGCGATGGTGGTATACTATTTTGGAGGTCTACGATCAAAATTAGGTCGAGGTCTAGGGACGTTTTGACGTGCAGGGGGTGATTGATAATGGAATGATTGAGCATTATAGGTTTGGTTACTATGAGCGGGTTGGGATTATCTGGGTGAGGTAGGTTGATATGTAGGAAGTGGAGATGATTAATAAGTTGGTGGTGGAGTTTGGTACAAGGGTGAGAGTGTTTGGTAATTTGGGGTTGGAAGGTATGTGAGTGGAGGTGTCGGGTAAGTTTGGTATTTGAGGGGAGACTTGGTCTTTTGTGCAACCATCACGGCCCCTACGTCCCTTTTCTTGGACACACCACCGGACAGTAAAGCCTTATTTGTAGCTTACAAAGCTTCGAAATTTGTAACCATTCCACTTTTAATACCTTCTTCAATTCTTTCACCTAATTTGATAATGTCGGAGAACTTGTGGTTCTCAATCATCATCAGTCTTTCATAGTACTGCAGGTCCTGATCCCAGACAAAGAACTTGTTCATTTGCTCCTCTTCTAAGGCGGGTTTGACCTTAGCAGCTTCGTATCTCCAGTGAGTAGCATACTCGCGAAATGTCTCTATGGGCTTTATCTTCAAATTTTTTATATAGAATACATCTGGTGCATTCTATGTATTAAACCTGAACTTGTCCATAAAGTTAGATGCCATGCCTACCTAGCTTGACCACTTCTTGGGATCTTGGTTGTTGTATCAAGATAGTGCATTTCCTTTCAAACTCCTCATGAAAAGCTTCATGCAGATCCTTTCATCCTTCTCTACTCCAACCAGCTTGTCGTAATAGGTCCTCAGATGGACCCTTGGATCACTCGTACCATCAAACATTTCAAACTTAGGAGGTTTGTACCCCTAATGCAGTTCGACATCAGGCTGAATGCAAAGGTCCTCATAGTTTATCCCCTCAATTCATTTACTTCCTTCAATACCCTAAATTCGGCTGGTTAGGTAGATAGGATTGTTATGGTGGCCTGGTGTATGGGTGTGGAAATGGTAGTTTACGGAGTTCTGAGGTTCTGGGATGAGTAGTGGAGTGTTTTTTGGGGTATGCTAGGTGTTACATTGGTTCTTTGGTGGAGCAGCATGATGAGTTTTTGTTTTGGGATATTTTGAGGAGGTGTAGGATTTTGAGCATTGGGGAACTTGGTATCTGGGGTGCTGAGGGAAAATGATAGGTTTGCCAGATTCCGAACCTGATCGAGCTCTTCCTTGAACTTTAACAGTTTTTGTGTTCAAGTTGTGACACATTCTCGTTAGGAACCCGAATACCATGGCCATCAGTGGCCTCTACCCGTTCAGCTGCGTTCTCTTTCTTTATGTTATTCAAATCTTCCAATTTGTTCTTGCCTTTGCCTTTAATGGGACTAAGAGGAGGAATGGGTGGAGGTCTTCTGGATCTTGTGAAATAAGATGATGATGCCAGAGTGCACAAACTAACCTTTGGGGAGGGGAATAATAAAACAAAAATTAAAAAAAAACAAAAGGTAATCAAGTTAGTAAGGATTATAAAAAGTATCGCAATATTTAAACACATAGTGTAGGAATGTAAAGCGTGTCCTAATTTGGGAACCTCTTTGTGCCCGAGGTAGGCCTAGCGACAAATTTATTTGGAGAACTTTTAATGCTAAATGCCTCATTTTATTGATAAAAATTTGTGAATCCTAAAACGATACTAAATAAGCAAGAAATAAAAGTCAGTAATGACCATTGGCCTTATTACATTCATAAGGCAAAAAAAGTAAATTCCTATCTATTTGGTCCCAGAAGGACCTTCCTCAGGTTGAATGTTCTTGTTGATCAAATCCTCCAGCTTGCGTAGGCTCATTAGTAAGAACGCCTTCGCCAAATGTCCTTCTTCATTTCCCTCAGCGCTCTGGCAGTCGTTGACTGTTTTCCTCACTTTTCCTTCCAATTCTAATAGGTTGTATACCAGATAATCTAGCTTTTCGCTAACCCTGATGGCCCTTTCTTTCCATTCATTGATTTGATCATCCGATGGAAGATTCCTCCACCAGTCTAGAAAAATCATAGGTATGTTAACCATTCCGAAGCTGGGGATCTCGCGCCTCATATTTCTGCAAGGCAAACAAGGTTAGGCCCTTACCCCCACAAGACTTAACTATTTAACATCAACAATTAGCACGAGTATTTAGTTCTCCAAAAAAATGCACAGAACGTGATGATTTCTGTTTGGGTTTAGGGAAATCCAGTGGACTTTGGACAAGGCTATCTTAAATGATCATTATATGGACAACATATCTGACTTGGCTAGGTTTGACGATAATGCATGCACAATTTAAATAGAGTAAGGTTTCTATGGGGTTTTAGACTAGTACCCTTGAGCGGACAACTCAAGGGGGAAGGCACGGAACTGTCGACTGCACCGCTGATCGACTAGTTTTACCGCAAATAATCCTTTTCCAAATTGAGGGGGTTTATGATATAGGAAGGATGCAACCACTCATCAAGCGTTGCTATAGTATTTGTTTGACACGAGTGTAGTATGATGTTGAGCATGATTATGTAAAAAACATTAAAAGCGTGTTCACTTGTATTTGCACGTTAAGAAAGCAACAAATACAGCAGTTTCATAATTTAAAGCAACAGTTAAAGGAAAGAAACAAGGAAGATATGTCAGTTTTTCTTTTGAAGAAGAAATTAAATGCTTAAAGAAATTAAACAAGCAATTACACATAGGAGGGAGTACAAATTCACAAAAACGGTGTGAAATGGTAAAAGCCTAAAGGTCCTCAGCAGAGTTGCCATGCTGTCGCGCCCCCTTTTTCCTTTCCTCATGGAGGGAATCGGGTTTATGACATTTAAGGTGCATTAAGGCATCTATAAGGTTCATTTGGTAATCGGAGATAGGGTAAGGGCTTGAAATTATCCTAAGGGGAAGGTGTTAGGCACCCCTCAGGATCCACTAGTGTGGTTCCTGATCAGACAATTTTTGTGAATTTGTATAGTTAGTAATTAAGCAAGTATGGCTCAAATAGTAGGGGAATTAAGTTTAAACGCACAAGTGTAAGAAAACGACTAATGAAGAAGCTAGGTTTTGAAAAGGATTACAAGTTAAGCATATTTGTGAATATAAAGGGGTGTCCTGGGTTTTTTTATTATATGGATCATATCAATGCAATACCCGGTATGACACTCCTCAAAGAGGGGTTACGCGTGGTATTAATGCACCGGTCATCATATCCATATCTACCCTTTTCCCGCCCCGAGAAGGTAAGTAAAGCGAGGGTTGGTCTCGTCCCTTATTGCATGTTGTTACATGTCCCTTCCTATCCGTCCCGGAGGAATTTAGGACTTCTATCCTATAAGAAGGAGGTTCTAGACAGACCCTCGGGTTTAAAGGAAAAGTACTAAGGCGACATACAAAACAAGTACGACTTCAATTAAAGGGGAGCATGGAAAATAAATGAAAGGTTCAAATACACCTCCACAGGTAAGGCAGATAGACAGCATGACTCATACACAATTAAAGTCTGAATTTAAATCCTATGCATGCTATCAAAGTGATAACAGCAGAACCAGATCTATTACATGACTCAGAAAAGATGTTTGAATCAGGCTTGCCTACTGATTTTAACAGATGATTATTAAACACTGATTGCAGAGACGGTTTTGATTTTATTTAAAATTGATTACCTAAGGCTTGCCTAGGCGTAAAATAGTATGCAATAGTTATTCAGAATTATTAAAGACAATTTGGAAATTATTTTACCCTAAGAGCATGATGTTCTAGTTGATATGAATGCAGAGATTATTACGAGTTCTTTTAAACAGGATAATCAATTGTGAAGCTATTTTACCTCTTTTATAACTGGCAGTTTACACTAAGTGTGAATACGAGTACAGGTGAGATCCTAAAACATGGTATCTAAGATGCATGTATAAAACTCACGATGCAGAATTCTTAGAGCAGGATTTCTAAATGCATATGGAAGGATTGCAGAATTTCCTAAGAGCAGGATTTCTAAATACACATGGCAGTGTAGAACATACTAGATGATGTTGTGAGGGTGCACATTCTGAAACAATAAACATGGGTTCTTAAGAGCATGATTTCTAATGCATTTTTGAACCCTAATCATGGTTTCTATTGCGCCAATCAGGAACATAAACCTAATAATAGGTTTTCTACCCTTAATAACCATAGCGTGCATATTTACCCCATCCCTTTTCACTAGACGGCCCCAGCACTTGTTTACAACAAGTTATTTCAAACCAAAATTGAAATGAATTATATAAGTAGCAATGAAAATAAGAAGTTACACTATAAGAGGCCTGATCAGAACTTCCTCCCTGAGTTATGTAATAAATCACTTCAACTACCAAGATTTGTTCTATGGTGTTTCTCATATCCGGGTCTGTCAGAGTTCCCTAAGGATCTCAAGGGATCCCGAGCAGTGCTCACACCCAGATTTCATAGCCAAGATAGAGTAAGTGCAGTGTGGAAAGGCCAACTTTTATGTGTCCATGTTCAGAAAGAGCTCCAGGGTCCCAAGGCAAGGCTCACACAAAAGGGGCAGAACCTAGTAGTCTAAGATTATATGTGAGAGTGCTTGACATAGATTTAAAAGAGTTGTGTTGGAAACACTTTTGAAAGGGGAAGGGGTTAGGAGAAACACCAACTTGGAACATGCCAGCACACACACATAACAAGTTAAAAGAATAGTACAGTTTCAGAAGTAACAAGCAGCAAAGTACGGATTGTGGACATAGAGGGTCCAAATCAGAAATACCTAAACATGGCTGAGAGGAGGTGCATATAGACCATCAAGTACAAAGAACAAGTAGGGACTGATTGGCCTCCAGAACACAAACAATTGCTTTAAAGAGTTATCAAGAGAATCATGCTTGAAATTAGAATAGTAACATGACATAGGGACAGGGTATGGGAGTAGTCAAGATGGGATCTATTACACATAATCAATTATGACTTGGTGTTAACCAAGTACATTAACCAAATACATTAGGAGACATACTAGTTGAGGGACATAAACATGCACTCAAGTAGACATAGTGATAACATTTGAACAAGAGAGGACAGAACATAAGCATGCTGGGTAAAGCACTAGACAGGAAGTGCAATTAAACAACATGAGTCATTAAGTCAGTGCAGAGAGAGATAGGGATTGAAAAACAATGGAGCACATAGAGTTGAGTTTTAGAAGTGAACTAGAAACATACCAGTTAAGGAAGCAAAGTGCAAAAAAAGTAAAGCAAGTAAAGTTCCACAGTCTAGCCTTGGCTTTCAGCCAGCTAGACAAGCAATAGCACAAGTAGTAAAAAAAAAAGAGAGTTTTGAGTGTGTATATGTATGTTCTGAACTTATTGTTTGTGTTTTGCTAAAGAGAGGGTAGGGTATTTATTATTTTGAGAATAGACAGGAAAAATAAGGTAATAAGTACTTACTTAGCATAATTATAGAAAATAATACAAATTAGAATCAATTAAAGACCCAGACTGCCTTCAATTAGGGAGTCATAGTTCAAACGGGTACAAGTTGTATCAAGTAGGGAAAAGAACTGATTTTATCATAATAGGAGTAGTAAAAGCATGTAGCACGTAATAAGGGCTAAGTACGGAATATTTTCAAGTAAGGAACATATACTAACAGCATATTGTGCATAAAAATAAGGTAGAGCACAATTTCATTTCCGAAAGCCAGTTCGAAGAATCACGGATGAGATGGAAAATTATTGGGAATCAGCACTAAATAAGGAAAGTATCACAAAAAATAAGGATGAAATTTCAAAAAATCAGTATAGAACTACAAGGAAAATACACAAAATCACAGATGTAGGTTTAAGGAGATTACACAAAATCAAACTAAATTATGTGAACAATTATCAAATAGTCGAACCTATTAAACGATAAATAACACGTGTTTGGACAAAATCAAAGAAACCTTAAGAACAAATTAGAGCAGGAAGCACAAGAGCATATAGAACACACATAAAACCTAGAGTGTTCAGGATAGTCATGCAAACACGTCGCAAACAAACTCAAACTTTGAGTCGAACCTCGAAGTATTAGGGTTTCTTGACAAAAATAAATCAAGAAAAAGGAAACACTCGGGTGATGTTTAAACATGCTAAAAATCAAAGTAATTGCTAAAATCAGAAAGAAATCACTTTTGCAAAAAGCGTTTTGAAACCCTAGTCTGGAAAATGAAGAAATCATTTGAAAGCGGAGAAACATTTTGAGGAAAACTGGTGAAAACCTTAAGAAACCCATAGATCCATCACATGCCTCAAAGGATCGGAGGATTTATAGCTATATTTTTCAGAAAAGTAGTAGAGACGAAGAAAAAATCAGTTAAAAATCATGGATACACCTAGATATAAGATAGATCTAAAGAAAAGTGGAAAATCTCAAGAGTTAAGGTTTCAGAGAACCTAAAGAAGATGAAAGGACTTTAATATGTTACCGGTTTTTTGCCGAAAAAGTCATGGATCTGACTCGAACAGCCATGGATGGCCAGAAAATTGCATAAAAGACCATGGATAGGAGTTGAACATGATCTGGACTAGATCTCTTCGACATCTTTCCACTAAATCACAAAAACGAGCAACCAGGAGACATAAGAGACAAGCATACGTCTCAAACAGCCATGGGAATCCATGGATCGAGTAAGAATCTAAGGGATTAGGGATAGTTTTGGGTGGCGGCGGCTAGGGTTAGGTTTATGTCTAAGAGAAAATTGGAGAGGAAATGGGATTTCAGGGCGGCTGTTTGGTAAAAAATGAATTAGGTTAGGGGGTCATTCGGGTTAAAAATGGTAAAGGGGAATAGGGGCCGTTGATCTCAGAGATCAACGGCAAAGAAGAGAAGGGGGTCTGTGTCGGGTAGGATTTAAATTGGATTAGGGTCGGGTTTTTTTTTAATTGAAATTGGGCTGGGAAATTGGGGTTTGATTTGGGCTACAAATGAAAGCCAATTTGGCTATATTTTAAATAGCCACTTTTCCCCTATTTAATTTTTAAAAAAATTGTAAATAGTTTCTGAAAAATAATTTAAAGTACTAAAAATGATTTCTAATGCATACTTAGCAATTTAAACACACGGGATCCAATTTAGGTGCATAAAACATAGATAGATCTTAAAAAGGGCTAATATTGAAATTATGTGAAATTTAGCTTTAAAAATACTAAATGTAATTATAAAAATATGTAAAAATTACCTTAGTCATATTTTGACATAAATATAGAAATCCAATAGACGAATTACCAAAAAAATAATTTTAGAAATAATTATTGGGGATTTTATGGATTAAAAGAAAAAAATAAATCAATTTAAAACTCTTAAAATTATAGAAAAAATAAATAAAACCTTGGGCATGCTTATATATGCATGTATATGCTATTTTTGAAGGTATTTTGCATATTTAAAATATATATAGGGAAAAATTAGGTATCAACAATAGGTACTTCGAAATCTGTGGACGCGGGCATATGTACCTTGAAGTCTCCTGAAGTAGCAACCACACAGCTAGACTCGAGACTGATAGCTAGTACTTGGAACTGCATATGGAAAACATGTACAGGAAAGGGCATGAGTACACCACAACGGTACCTAGTTGCTGCCAAGCCTAACCTCGGTCGAATAGTGATGAGATCAAGTCAGGGCCCTACTAGTATAAATATAATAAAATAAGATAGAAAGAGTATTACATTAAAATAAATATGGAATTCTAATAGGAATAGAACTCAATGGAAGCCAACAGTTCAGAACACAGTAATAGCAACGGGGGGATCTCCCAGGATACCGTCTCATAGACCAAAGCGTAAATGTGCAGGAGGAACTCCCGTAATACCATTCTGTAGTCCCAAAGTAAATATGCATTGCTGGGTGATCACCCGAAATACCTTTCTGTAGTCCCAAACTAAATATGCAGTACAAGGGGATCTCCTGGAATACCATTTCGTAGTCCTAAATATGCAGCTCAATCGATACAAACAACAGTTTCAACAAGAAAATCTACAGTTTAGACTAAGTTCGCATCAAAGAAAATAGGTAATATTCACTAGACATGCTACACGGAGTTCAAGTACACAGTTAAAACACGTAGGCTTGTTTTTCTAACCTAAACAAGATAATGACATATGCTAGTGTAGTTCAAACAAGGAACAACATGTTAAGACTTAGTGAAAAATGGGCTTTTACAACAAATAGCACGTGTACGTACTCGTTAACTCACGTAGACGCCGCTCATATATCAAACAATACCAAATCCTAAAGGAGGTCCCCCACACAAGGTTAGGCAAGCCACTTACCTTGAACCAAGCTCGAATCAATCCGAAATAATACTCTTTCCACAAATATCCGACACCGGATTGCCCGAATCTAGCCAAACCAATTACATAACATAAATATAGATACAAAAACTAATTTAATTATAAAATCAAATCTAAGCCAAGGAAATAGAAAAAAGCTCAAAAAGCCTCCCCGGGCCCACGTCTCGCAATCGGGTAAAGTCACAAATTATGAACACCCATTCACTCTCGAGTTCACTCGTATCAAAATTATCCAAATCTGATGTCAAAATCTCACTAAGAACTCAGAAATTCAATTGGGGAACTTTTCCCCCATTTTTCCAACTTTATCACTCAAATTCCTTGATTAAATGAACAAAAAAACTATAGATTAATGAAATGCAACCAAAATCGAGTAAGGCATCGTTACCCACAAGCATCCTCTAAAAATCCCTCGAACTTTTGCCTCAATCCGAGCTTTCTAGGTCGAAAAATGGAGAATGAAATCAAACCCTCAATTTTTCCCTTTTTCATCCAGTCAAACTGCACCTGCGGCACCGCACCTGCGAAAATTCAATCGCAGGTGCGGAACTCACTTAAGTGGCCACAGACCGCATCTATGAGCCGGCTCATGCTGTCCACAATCGCTTCTGTGATCCACAACCTCTTCTGCGCCTCCGCTTACATGGACTCCTCATCGTATCTGCGGACTCAATCGGACAGGGTCAAAATCCGCTTCTACGGCTCCGCACCTACGTCCCAAGGTACGCAGGTGCGAAAACACCAGGTGCAGTAACTTTAGCAAATTGCATAAGTCTCAAACCAATCCGTTAAGCACCCGAAACTCACTTGAGGCCCCTAAGGCCCCAATAAAACATACCAACCAATCCTAAAACATCGTACGAAATTATTCGAGCCCTCAAATTACATCAAAAAATGATAAAAATACAAATCACCCTCTAATCCAAGCTTAATGAACTTGAACTTCAAGAATTCTACAACAGATGCCGAAACCCACCAAACTACGTCCGATTGACCATAAAGTTTGCACACAAGTCATAATTCACACTACAGACCTACTCCAACTTTGGGAATCGGATTCCAACCCCAATATCAAAAATTCAACTACCGGCCCAAAATTCTAAAAATTCGACTTTCGCCATTTCAATCCTAAATGAGCTACAGACCTCCAAAACAATATTCGGACACGCTTCTAAGCCCAAAATTACCCAACGAAGCTAAAAAATAGATGGAACTACATTCCGAAGCCATCTTCACATAGATCAGACAATCTTGAGACTTAATAATCATTTAATGACAAAGTGTTCCAAAACACTCCGAAACTCAAAATGAATTATCCCGGCAAGTCACAATAGTAGAAATAGATAAAGGGAAAGCAGTTAATATGGGATCGAGGCTCTAACTCTCAAAATGACTGGCCGGGTCGTTACATCCTCCCCCTCTAAAAACATTCATTCATCCTCAAACAAGCATAGATACATACCTGAAATGGTGAAAAGATGAGGATAATAGTTACGCATATCCTGCTCGGTCTCCCGAGTCGCCTCCTCGACTGGCTGACCCCGCCACTTAACCTTCACTAATTTAATGTTCTTTGACCTCAGCATCCGAACTTGCCTATCCACAATAGCCGTTGGCTCCTCTACAGAGGATAGATCCATGTGCAACTTGACTGGATTAAAATCCAACACGTGAGACAGATCACCATGATGCCTCCGGAGTATCGAAACATGAAATACCGGATGAACTCTTGCCACGCTAGTACGTAAGGAAAGCTCATAAGAAACCTCCCCTACACTCCGCAAAACCTCAAAAGGACCAATAAACCTTGGACTCAGCTTTCCCTTCTTTCAGAACCTCATAATGCCTTTCATAGGATAAACCTAGAGCAAGACCTGCTCTCCAACCATGAATGCCACATCGTGAACCTTTCGATCCGCATAACTCTTCTGTATGGACTAGGCTGTGTGAAGTCTATCTTGATTACCTTAACCTTATCCAAGGCATCTTGAACCAAGTCTATGCCCAATAATCTAGCATCGCCCGACTCGAACCAACCTACAGGGGACCGACACCTTCTACCATACAGAGCCTCATACGATACCATATGAATGTTGGACTTTTAATTGTTGTTGTAGGAAAACTCCGTAAGTGGAAAGAACTGATACCAAGAACCTCCAAACTTCATCAGACACACGTGGAGTATATACTCAAGAATCTGAATAGTGCGCTCGGACTATCTGTCCGTCTGTCGGTGAAATGTTATGCTCAACTCCACCCGAGTACCCAACTACTGTTGTATGGCTCTCTAAAACCGTGATGTAAACTTTGTACCCCAGTCAGAGATGATAGATACCGGCACGCCATGAAGTATGAAAATCTCATGGATATAAACTCGAGGAACTGCTCGAAAGAATAGGTGGTCATAACAGGAAGGAGATGAGCTGACTTGGTCAGCCTATCTACAATCACCCAAACTATATCAAACTTCTGTTGAGTCCGAGGGAACCCAACAACGAAATCTCTAACTTCTAAAGCAACCTACCCGGTCACTGATACTCATACTTCACCTGCTGGAAATTTAGGCACCAAGCAATATACTCCATTATATCCCTCTTCATCCTACGCCACCAATAATACTACCGCAAGTCTTGATACATCTTTGCGACACCTGGATGAATAGAGTACCGTGAGCTATGAGCCTCTTGAAGGATAAACTCACGCAAACCATCTACATTAGGCACACATAGTCTGCCCTGCATTCTCAATGCACCATTATCCCCAATAATGACCTCCTTGGCATCATCGTGTTGGACCGTGTACCTAAGGACAAACAGATGGGGGTCATCATACTGACGCTCCCTGATACGATCATAAAGAGAAGACCACGAGACCCAACAATCCAATACTCGACTAGGCTCAGAAATATCCAATTTCACAAACTGGCTGGCTAAGGCTGGAACATCCAATGACATGGGCCTCTCTGCTACTGGTAGATAAGCCAAATTCCCCAAACTCTTTGTCCGGCGACTCAAGGCATCGATCACCATATTGGCCTTCCCCGGGTGGTACAAAATAGTGATATCATAATCCTTAAGCAGCTCTAAACACCTTCTCTGATAAAAATTAAGATTCTTCTGCTTGAACAGATGTTGCATACTCCGGTGATCATTATAGATCTCACAAGTAACACCGTACAAATAGTGCCTCCAAATTTTCAAGACATGAACAATAGCTGCTAGCTCAAGGTCGTGGACAGGATAATTCCTTTCATGCACTTTCAGTTGTGTAGACGCGTAGGCAATCACCCTATGATCCTACATCAACACCGTACTGAGGCCAACTCATGACACATTACAATAAATCATATAAGATCTTGAACCTGAAGGCAATACTAATATTGGGGTTGTAGTAAAAGCTATCTTAAGCTTCTGAAAGCTCTCATCACACTCTTGCTTCCACCTGAACGAAGCACCCTTCTGGGTCAGCCTGGTCATGGGTGCTGCAATAGATGAAAATCCCTCAACAAATCAATGGTAATACCCTGTCAAACCAAGAAAACTTTGTATCTCTGTAGTTGAGGATGGTCTAGGCCAACCCTGAACTATTTCCACTTTCTTTGGATCCACCTTGATCCCTTCACTTGATACCACATGACCCAAGAATGCTACGGAATCGAACCAGAAGTCACATTTTGAGAACTTTGCATATAATTTCTTTTCTCTCAAGGTCTGAAGCACTGTCCTCAGGTGTTGCTCATGATCCTCAAGAATGAGCCAGGATAAGGCCAAAACACATTATGCATCAAATGCATAATTGTTGTTGGGACGTTGGTCAGCCCAAATGACTTAATAAGGAACTTGTAATGACCATACCGAGTCCTGAAAGCATTCTTCGGGATGTTTGACTCCCAAATCTTCAACTGATGATAACATGAACTGTCACGACCCCAACCCGGTCGTGATGGCGCCCAACACACTATTAGGCAAGCCCGACCATTTATAACAATAACCCCATTTATTAAACAGATAAAGTTAAGTATCATTTAAGACAAGAATCTGAAATACTGATAATAATGCAAAAAGTCTAACAAAATACCAAAACAGCCCAACTAGGACCCGGTGTCACAACCATGAGACTCTAATGAAGACATAAAGTTCTACTACAAAGTCTGTCTAATACTGAAAATGTTGAAATAAAGAGTAAAGATAGAGGGGAGAATCATCGGCTGCGGACGCCCTACAGTTACCTCAAATACTCCCAGAAAGAACTCTGAATCGACTAGAATCACTCAGCCTGAGAGACTGCCCTGGATCTGCACACAAGGTGCAGGGAGTAAAGTGAGTACTTCCAACTCAGTGGTAATAAACATAACAAAAGTCTGAAAGTAAGAAAACACAGGAAATGCACAAGGTACTCTATATCTAGCAGTTCATATCTAAAACAGTAGAAACAGTGTACAACAATTAATACAGTTAAAGAATAATGCATGACAGAATGCAACACATATAACGGTACAATCCAGTACCCGTTGCGGCGTGCAGCCCGCTCCACTTATTTAACGTCGACGGCGCTCACTGGGGTGTGTACAAACTCCGGAGGGGCTCCTACAGCCCAAGCGAAATATCAGCCAGGTATTGGCATAAAACAGGCTCTCGGCCTCAATATATATATATATATATTTACTTGCTATGGCGTGTAGCCCGATCCATATCAAGAAATCATACTCACTACAGGGTCCCCGACCCATCTCAGTCAAACAAGTCCACAGCCAATCGAGCGTGACATACTATAGGGATCTCAGCCCTCATATCCTTTTCATTTAAGGTTCATGTACAAAACACAGTTATTATATTGTTTTTAATATTTGAAAACATGACTGAGAATTTATGTTATGCACACAAGTGAGGAAAAACACATAAAGATCGCCTAAGGATTCTACAGGTCGGCACAAGGCCCCAAACACGACAATGAACCCAATTCACAATAACGAAGTATGCGTTTCAATCGCCAATATAGTAGAAATTAACACTCGGGATGGACTAAGTCTCAATCCCCAACAGTATACGACCCTGCACTCATCATGGAATTCGTGTCACTCCTCAATATAGCGTTACGATGTGAAAGTCTGGGGTTTCAAACCCTCAGAACAGTAGTTACATCAATTACTCACCTCGAACCGGCTAAAGACTAGCCCACCAAGCCTCTTCCTATAGAATCAACCACCTTGCACGTCGAATCTAGTCAAAACCACAATGAATACGTCACAATAGGCTAATGGATCATAACCCAATTGAAAGAACTCGAAAAACACTCAAAAACACGAAGTTGGCAAAACCCGAGCCCCGGGCACACTTCTCGAAAAATTACGAAATTCACATCTTCGGAATCCTCGTCTCGCCACGAGTCTGTACATGTAAAATACACACGAATCGGAGTCCATTTGACCCCTCAAATCATAATTTTAAGTTCTCTTAGGTTTCAAGCCCTAACCTCCATTTTTACCCTTTAATTCCTTGAAATTTTGTGATAAATTCATGTTTTAACACCATAATAACATAATCCGAGTCCAAATATTCATACCTGATAAGACTCCTTCGAATCCTCTTCAAAATCGCCCAAAAACCCACTTTGCTCGAAGTCCAAATTCTTTTCTTCTTTTCTAAGTTCGTGAACACTGTTCACTATATCACAGGCCCGATTTCCGCTTCTGCGGTCGCCTGACCGCACCTGCGGTTCCGCTTATGCGGCTAATTGACCACTTATGCGGTCTAACTTGAAAATACCTGGGACCGCTTCTGCGACCCAAAATTCCGCTTACGCGGTCCCGCAAAAGTGAATTCTCTTCCGCTTCTGCGGAAAACCCCTAGGCCCCACCTGTCCGCTTCTGCGACTTCCTCACCGCATCTGCGGAACAGCTTAAGCGGCTCCTTTTCCGCAGATGCAGAAATACCAGAAGGGAGAAAATCTAACTGCAGCATTTGCTTAAAAACCTCCGTTTAACCATCCGAAATCATCCCGAGGCCCCCGGGACCTCAACCAAAAGCACCAACACAACCAACAACCTTATTCAAACTCGTCCAATCCTCAAAACACGTCTAACAATGCTAAAACCATTAAAACACATCAGATTCAAGCCTAGTTTTCATCAAAACTTCCAAAATGCGCATTCAATCAAAAACCCGACCAAACGACGTCCGAATGACCTGAAAATTTGCAGACATATCAAAAATCACCTAGCGGAGCTACTGCAACTCTCGAAATTCCATTCCGACCGTAGGATCCAAATCTCACCTATCAACCGGAATTCGCCAAAATTCAAACTTCGCCAATTCAAGCCTAATTCTACACCGGACTTCCAAAATCGATTCCGATCACACTCCTAAGTCACAAATCATCCCCCGAAGCTAACCGAACCACAAAAATTCGCATCCGAGCCCTCTAACCACATAGTCAACTTCCGGTTGACTTTTCTAAAATAAGCTTTCTTCTAAGAGGCTAAGTGCTTCATTTCCAACTAAAACCAACTCAATTCCACCCGATCAACTCAAATACCGATATTGAACATAAAGCAACACAATATAGGAAAAATGGGGCGGTAACTCACATGACGACGGGCCGGGTCATCACATGAATGCAAGTCAATCCTGGAAAACACTCGGGCACCCTATAACTGATCAGATAAGTCATCAATAGGAGGAAAGGATATGGGTTCTTCACTGTAGCTTTTTTCAACTGGCGATAATCAATGCACATACGCATAGAATAATCCTTTTTCTTCACAAACAAGAAAGAATCACTCCAAGGTGACACACTGGGCCGAATGAAAGCCCTTATCAAGTAATTCTGGTAATTGTTCCTTCAACTCCTTCAACTCAGGAGGGGCTATACAATAAGGAGAATCTTCCACATGAGTAGTCATATGAATAGGCAAACTCAAAGAATCCTAAGATATGTCCAAATGCAGGGCAAACTAAGAGGACACATAGGAATAAGTGGAGCCTAGATTTAATAGAACCGATGCATCTCTATGACAAACTGGGAGAATACTTGAATGACAAAATCGAAAGCAATGGTCTCTGTACGAGCAGGGAGGGCATAGTATCTAGCATGGCCTCCCTCTCTAGGGCAACCTCTACCACCCCAACCTTCACCTAGGGCCGGCTGAGCAGGTGGAGTGGAAGTTGGTGTTGTAATCGTAGCTTGGGGACCTGGTGGAGCACGTTATGGCTGAGAAGTCTGTGGAGGTGCAACCCTCCTGAGTCTGGGCCAATCCGTCACCACATGATAAGTGTTGCCATACTCAAAACAAACTCTATGGCAGCTGTGACTGGCTCGGGCTAGGTTTGCTGGACTGACCACTGAAAGCACCCCGTGCAAGAGGCACACTAGATAATGGAGATGCATAATAAGGCTCTTAAGGTCTAGAAGGAGCCGGAATACCATTGGCTACTATAAGAGCTAAATGAACAGGACGGCTCATATAAACCCTACCATGACGAACTACAACTGGGGCACGGAAACCAGAATAATGGCCTGACTCTCGAGACCTCTTAGCCTCTCTCTCCTCCCTATCCTAAGCAAGCATACCCTCTACTTTCCTGGCAATACTCACCACCTGTTGATATACGATATCCATCTTTAACTCCCGAGCCATGCTAGTCTTGATGCTGGGAGTGAGCCCCTCAATAAGTCGGCGAACACTCTCTCGAACTATAGAAACCAAGGCCGATACATCTCTAGCTAAGTCACTAAATGGCATACTATGAAACCTTTCTAGTACCCTGGTGCAACTCCTCAAACTCCACGCACCATGCGTCCCTAAGGCTCTGAGGCACATACTATCTCCGAAACATATCCAAGAACTGAGTCCATGTAAGGGAAGTTGCCTCAGCCGAACTGTCCAACTCAAAAGTACGCCACCATTGATAGGTTGCCCCTCGAAGTTGGACGGTAGTGAAAGAAACCCCACTCAACTCTGCTATGCCCATAGCGTGGAGGATATGATGGCACTCTTACAGAAATCCCTAGTATCCTTTGATGTTATACTATTGAATGTAGGAGGGGCATCCAGTGCTCCTCTAAAACTGTCGTCCTACCCTCGGGCTGAGCTGGGGCTATAGGCGTTACCGGTATAACCTCTGGGATTTGATCAACCTGAACCCGATGCTTTGGGGTGTGGGTGGTGGGAGTCTGTACTCCTCCCCCAGCCTGAGATGTGGCTGCAGCAAGGAGAATCAACCCTGCCTAAGCTAGAGTGTTGTACATGCTCATGAACTATGCAAGGGTCTCCTGAAGAGCTGGAGTAGTAGTAGTAGGCGTATCACGTGCGTGTGCTCCGGCTGGAGCTACTGGTGGCTCATCTGTAGCAGCTCGTGCAGCTGCTCTAGCTACACCACTTGCATGTCCTCAACCTCCACCCTAGCCCAGGCCTCTGGAGGTTCTAGCAGGGGCGCGGGTGACTAGGCATCTTTGGTAGCACGTGTCCTCACCATCTGTGAGAAAATAAAAGACAGGAGTTTAGAATTTCTAAATCAATAATCTCGCATGACAAGGAATTAAATAAAGTGGAATTTTACTAACAGTTCCATAGCCTCCCGAAGTTAAGTAGTATAGACATCTCCGTACCAATCCGAGAGAATCTAACAAACTGTCTTGTGACTCATGACTCCTATGAACCTAGAGCTATGATACCAACTTTTTACATCCCAAGTTCTCCCTCCATAAACCATCGTGATGGCACCTAATCTCAATGACTAGGTAAGCCTAACATTTACAAAGAAAAGAATGAAAAATAAAATAACTTATCAACTAACAAGTAAATTCAAACAAGGAAATGAGATGACGCTCGGCATATGCAATAATAACTTTTGAAAAGTACATAAACTCTCCAAAAACCTGAAATATCATAAGTCACAAGCTAAAGAAAGGAACAGTACTCCCATAATCCAGAGTCTAATAAAAGAAGAAAAATATAAGAAGGGTTGACATGGGGTGGAATAGATAGGGACTTCCAGGTCTGCGGATGCGGGCAGATGTACCTTGAAGTCTCCTGAAGCAGGAACAACACAGCTAGACTCGAGGCTGATAGCTAGTACCTAGATCTGCACACTGAAAACATGTATAGGAAAGGGCATGAGTACACCAAAACGGTACCCACTAAGTACCAAGCCTAAACTCGATTGAGTAGTGACGAGACCAGGTCAGGGCCTCACTGGTTTAAATATAATGTAATAGGATAGAATGAATATTACAATAAAATAAACATAGAATTCTAACAGGAATATGGAAGCCAAGAGTTTAGAACACAGTAATAGCAACAGGGGAATCTCCCGGGATACTGTCCCATAGTCCCAAATGCAAATGTGCAGGGGGATCTCCCAGAATACCATTCCTTAGTCCCGAAGTAAATATGTAGTGTTGGGGATCTCCTAAAATACCGTTCCATAGTCCTAAATTAAATACACAATATAGAGGGATCTCCCGGAATACCGTTTCGTAGTCCCAATATTCAAATCCAATGTCAAAATCTCCATAGTCCTTTGATTAAATGAAGAAAACAACTATATATTAATGAAATGCAACCAAAATCGAGTAAGGAATCGTTACCCACAAGCTTTAAAAATTCGCCTCTATCCGACCTCTTTAGGTCCAAAAATGGAGAATAAAATCAAACCCTCGATATTTCCCTTTTTAGTAATTCAAACCGCACCTGCGGACCCTTCTTCGCACCTACAGTGCTGCACCTGTGGAAATTCCATCGCTGGTGCAAAATTCACTTAAGTGAGTAGGGACCACATCTGCGAGCACTGGGTTGCACCTGCGAGCCCGCTCTTGCGGTCCACAACCGCTTCTGCAGACTCCTCATCACATCTGCGGACCTAACTGGACAGGGTTATAATACGCTTATACGGCTCCTTAAACGCTCTTATGGCTCTGCACCTGCGGCCCAAGGTGCGCAAGTGCGATAACACAACGTGCAACAACTTCAGCAAATTGCATAAGTCTCAAACCAATCTGTTAAGAACTAGAAACTCACCCTAGGCCCCCGGGACCTCAACCAAAAATACCAACCAATCCTAAAACACCATACGGACTTAGTCAAGCCCTCAAAAAACATCAAACATTGCTAAAAACACAAATCACCCTCCAATCCAACCTTAATGAACTTGAAAATTCAAGAATTCTACAACCGATGTCAAAACCAACCAAACCACATATGATTGATCCCAAATTTAGCACACAAGTCATAATTAATACTATGGACCTACTCCAACTTCAGGAATCGAATTTCGACCCCGATATCGAAAACTCCACTACCGACCCAAAACTTCAGAAATTCAACTTTCAGCATTTCAAGCCTAAATGAGATACAGACCTCCAAAACACAATATGGATGCGTTCCTAAGCCCAAAATCACCCAATGGAGGTAACAAAATTGATGGAACTCCATTCCAGAGTCATTTTCACACAATCCGACTACGATCTAAATCTTAAGACTTAAGCTCTCATTTAGGGACTAAGTGTTCCAAAATACTCCGAAACTCAAAATGAATCATTCTGGCAAGTTACGATACGGGAAAAGCAGTTAATAGAGGATCGGAGATCTAACTCTCAAAATGACCGTCGGGATCATTACAGGTCTGCGTGGGCCACAAAACTTGGCCACACAGCTCAGCGCTCTCTTCTCCTCTTCCTCCCTTCTTTTGGAATAGGCCACATAGCCTGTGTGGATTACACATCTTATCCACGCAGGGCTTCAGTGGTTTTTCTAATCTTCCTTATCCAATATTTCAATGTTATTTCCTTAGTCACATAAATTAGGGACCTCCGGCCCTCATGACCTTCAAGACCAAGTATTGTGGTGATCCGATATCCTTGTGTGGGCTCGCACATACTTCGAGGTATCATTAGGTATTCTCTTAAGCTCGAGTCAGGCTTAATTTTGTTAGAAAACTTTTTGGGGCTTTACAACATATTTTAAGTCAAGTTTATTGGATGCGTAAAATACTTATTACATAGTTAGTGTAAAGAACTTAAACTTAATTACCGTTACAGGCTAATATTTGAGATTGAAACTTTCCTAGCAAAACTAAGTTCTCTCATCGTTGATCCACCTTTTTCCATTGGATTATTATCAATGGCTTCCATCGGTAAAATGTAATTACTAATTTAGATAAACCTTAAACGTAAGAGTCTTATCCGATAAAGAATAAACTAACTGTACAACCTTCATTTTGAAATAAATGAATTTATATATTTAGTAGATGATCGCAATAGGGGTTGCTCTGATGGTAAGCAACCTCCACTTTCAATAAAGAGGTTGTGAATTCGAGTCTCGCCAAGATCAAGGTGGGTAGTTCTTGGAGGGAAGGATGTCGGGGGTCTATTTGGAAACAGCCTCTGTACCTCAGGGTAGGGGTAAGGTCTGCGTACACACTACCCTCCCCAGACCCCACTAAGTGGGATTATATTGGGTTATTTTTGTTGTATGATCGCAATAGTTTGTTATTTAGTTTTTGGGCCATGGTTATCATCATCAAGGAATTTTCATTAAACACCGTAATTTAGAGCTTAGCAATAATAATTTGCCTAATTACCTGTGATGACCTGATATGTTATTTCGACTATTAGATTTCGTATTTAGAGACCTCCGTTAGCTCTATTTGATGTTTCTTGATTTGGATGCATGGTCCGTGTCACTATTTGAAAATCTTTTATGTGAAAAATTGAAGAAACATGAATTTTGACTCTAAAAATAACTTGAGTTGACCACGGTCAACATTATGTGAAAACAACCTCGGATCGGTGTTTTGACGATTCCCTTAGGTCTGTATCGGGATTTTAGACTTAGTCGTACGTCCGAAATTGAAATTGGAGGTCCTTAACTTGACTTGACTCATTTTGCCAAAAACTAGCATTTTTGAAAGTTGAAAATTTTCCAAGTTTGACCGTAAGTTGACTTCTTAGGTAACGGGTTCAAATTTTGATGTTGAAATTTGGAAAAGGTTTGTATTGCTATTTGAAAATTGTGTGCAAAATTTGGTTAAATTTAGAATTATTTGACATGGTCCGGACGCTTAAATGTAATTCTAGAGTTCTTGAGTTTCACTTTGAAATATCATTCATTTTGAGGGCTGATTCGTAGATTTTGATGTTATTTTGGTGATCTGATTGCACGAGCTAGTTCATATGATGTTATTACACTTGTGTACAAGTTTGGTTTGGAGCCCGACGGGCTTGGGTGAGTTTTGGATGTGTTTCGAATGAGTTTGGCTAATGCTAGTATTACTGGCGCAACACTAGTATTGGGTAGCCTCGCATTTGCGATGTTCGCAATTGCAAACAAGACTTCACAATTGTGACATCTGTGTAGCTATGTAAAAGAGGGGGGAATGGGTATTACTTCGTTTCTCAACCCTAAACACTCTAGAGGCGATTTTCCAAGAGGCTTTTCTTCCCAGATTCATTGGTAAGTGACTTTAATCCAATTCTTTTCAATTACCTGTTATATTTTTTGAGATTTCAACATCAAATTTTGGATTTTTATGGTAGAAATTAGGGAATTGGGTAGAATTGGAAATTTTTGTAAAATTAATATATAGACCTCGAATTGAGGTTGAATTTAAAAAAAAATTACATAACCGGGCTCGGATGAATGATACATCGGATTTCTGTCCAAATCTCGGGTTTTGACAAAGTGGTCCCAGGGTTGACTTTTATTAACTTTTCAAGAATAATCCAAGATTAAACCTCTTTCATTTGTGGGTAGTTTCTAAAGTTTATTTTGAATCATTTGGTCAATAATTTGCTAGACTTTTTTGGTTTGGAGGCTTGTTCAAAAGGCGAGGCCGTGGTTGATTGATTGCTTGAGTTGCGGAGTGAGGTAAGTGTTGGGTCTAACCTTGATTTGAGGGAATTAGGAAATCTTGAACTACATGTTATTTGAATTATTCGGAAACGGCGTATATGCAAGGTGACGAGTTTATATACGTTATTATGTTACTTGTGTTTTCAGTACTTCATGGTATATCTTGTTACATGTCTTAATTGCTACATGTTTATTTGACTTCCATGCCATGATTGTTACTTGTCATTTAGTTATCCTTGTATTAAATTGCCCATTCCTTCTATGATTCTATGCTTAATTGACACTTGTCTCTATTTGCTTTACTTGCATATTTAAATTTCTTATGCCTTACTGGTCTTATAGTTTTGTAATATATGTTATCTTCTGTAACGTAGTTTCACTTGTATGAGTTGTTAATTAGTAGATATTTATGAGTTGGTAAAGTTGAGACATTCGAGTTGTTAGAGGTTCTTTAATTATTATGTGTTTCTTTGTTGCCTCGTATATATACTCTTGATGTAGAAATTCTTGTAAATTTTAATTGTTGAATTGCTATTATTGATTGAAATTATTTGGGGAGTGGATTGCATGCCGCAACGGAAATTGAAAGGTAATGAATTCAAATAGCGGAATAAGGATGGATTATGATACTAACAGATGATGATATGGTGGGATCGAGTTACACACCGCATTAAATTATATATATTGTATTTGTTATAACTGTTGGATTTGCCTCGGTATTTTGAGATGAGTTTATGTAACTTGTTGTTCTGATTTCTCTGGTAATTAGATTTCGAGTTCGTATTTGTGAGTTAACTACTTTATTTCCAATTATTATTATTATTATTATTATTATTATTATTATTATTATTATTATTATTATTATTATTATTATTATTATTATTATTATTATTATTATTATTATTATTATTATTATTATTATTATTATTATTATTATTATTATTATTATTATTATTATTATTATTATTATTATTATTATTATTATTATTATTATTATTATTATTATTATTATTATTATTATTATTATTATTATTATTATTATTATTATTATTATTATTATTATTATTATTATTATTATTATTATTATTATTATTATTATTATTATTATTATTATTATTATTATTATTATTATTATTATTATTATTATTATTATTATTATTATTATTATTATTATTATTATTATTATTATTATTATTATTATTATTATTATTATTATTATTATTATTATTATTATTATTATTATTATTATTATTATTATTATTATTATTATTATTATTATTATTATTATTATTATTATTATTATTATTATTATTATTATTATTATTATTATTATTATTATTATTATTATTATTATTATTATTATTATTATTATTATTATTATTATTATTATTATTATTATTATTATTATTATTATTATTATTATTATTATTATTATTATTATTATTATTATTATTATTATTATTATTATTATTATTATTATTATTATTATTATTATTATTATTATTATTATTATTATTATTATTATTATTATTATTATTATTATTATTATTATTATTGCATACAGATTATTGTAAGTGACCAGCCTTAGCACCATTACTACTTCGTCGAGGTTAGACTCGGTACTTACAGAGTATATGGGATCGGTTGTACTCATACTACACTCTGCACTTCTTGTGCAGATACCGGAGTTGGTCCCGGCAGCACTGAGTGAGATTTGCTCAGGTCTAGCTATCAGTGGAGACTTGAGGTATAGTTGCACGACATTTGCAACCCTGAAGTCCCCTTGTATACCCATCTTGGCTGTTTATTTTGATTCAGACAGTTATGTTTTTATTCAGACTATTATTTGTTGAACTCTAGACGCTCATGTATTTGTAATACTAGTTCTGGGATTGTATTTGGATTTCGTCGTTTACTAGTTTATGAACTTATTTTAGACTATTCAGTTTTATTGCTGCAAATTGATTTGAGTTGTTAAAAACGATTAATAATTATATCTAATGTTGGTTTGCCTAGCAAGTGAAATGTTCGGCGCTATCACGGTCTCGAGGGTGGGAATTCTAGGTCGTGACTACCATTTGTAGCTATTATTCAATTGTTACTAACTTGTATCTATTCAAACGTGTAACGAACAACTAAGGCGAAATACAGAAAAATAAAATATCTTGTTGAGAGTCAAACTCAAGACTTTCGTCAAGTAAAGAAGCACTCTAACCAACTAAGCTACGAGAGCTTGTTGCTCTCTTATTTTAGTTCAAAATATTTAATCTCTTATTTTATAAATTTGCTACAAGATTCAAATATAGCTATGAATGGTAAATTTATTATAATTAAGTATATCTACAAACAATAAATACAATATAAATATTTGATGTATCGCCTAATTTCCTATCATGAAAATATGCTATACACTACCATGTTTTTGTAGGCTCAAATAAGCTTGTATTACTTCTATTTTCTGTTGTTACAAGATATGTTGGCCCAAAACCCAGCCCTCTAATAATGACAAATAGATAAAAATAGCACGGTATAGCCAGTTTTCGGACTGGACATTCAAAAATAGCCAGCGTTTGCGAAGTCAATAAAAAATAACCACTATTTGCTGCAACAGAGACCGGTTCAGCATAATATACTGGAGTTCGGTGTACCTGTGTATGAACTCTAACATATTATGTTGGATCGGTATACTTTGCTCACTGTAGTATAATATACTGGAGACTGGAGCACCGGTGCTCCAAACTCCAGTAAATTATACTGGACAATTATACTTGCTGGAACTCCAGTATATTATGCTAGAGTTCCAGTTTACTTATGTTGGAACTCCATCATATTATGCTGGAGTTCCAGCATACTTATCCTGGAACTCCAGTATAATATGCTGGAGTTCAAACATACTTATGCTGGAACTCCAGTATAATATACTGGCGTATTTTCTGGGTTTTGAACAGTATTTTCTCTCAGATTTATCTTTACATGAAAAGTGGCTAAATTTCGGTTACTTTTGAAACTGGGCTATTTTGAACGACCATTTGTAAATCTGGCTATTTTTGAATTTCTCCCGACAAATAGATGGGTCTATTTGGGCTAATGAGATGGATATGTAAAAATGGCGTGTAGTAGCCACTAATGAAGGGTGTCTTTAATTTTTATCCACTAATTACAATGCTCAGCAAAAATATCCACTACTAATAGGAAAAAGACACATTTACCCTTTCTTCAATTCGCTTAAAATCCAAAATGCCCAAAAACCCTTTCTTTTCATACCGTCAAGGGAAAAGAATTTGAGAGGGGTTTCAGGGCAAGTTGCGTATTCTCTGCTTCTTCATCATCCTCTCGCATTCTGTGATGACCCAAAGGGGTCATCACCGTATTTCTCCATTTTTCTACGCTTCTGAGGCCTTGAAAACCTCATTTTTAGTTGCCTCGAATTGCGTGAACAATCCGGGCGCGAAGCCGGAAAGTTTTTATGTTAAAATATGTGAATTCTGTGAAAAATTTGAAGAATATTGATATAGTTGACTTTGGTCAATATTTTGGTTAAACGGACCCGGACCCGTGAAGTGATGGTCCCGGGAGGTCTGTAGAAAAATATGGGACTCGGGCATGTGCCCGGAGTCGAAATCCGCGGTCCAGAACCCCGGTAAAAGAATTTTTCTGTTAAATTGTTTTCTGAAATTATTAAGGAAAAATAGAAATAAAAATTAGCTAGAAAATATAGGTATCGGGCTCGTATTTTGGTTCCGACGCAAGGTATAGGTCTTAAATATGCGTTAAGTGCTTTCTGTGAAATTTGATCAAAATCGGACATCGTTTGGCGTGTTTCGGGCCTAAATAGCTAAAGTTGGAAGTTATGAATTTTGAAATGAAAATTATGAGTTTTGGGGGTTGATTCTTTGATTTTAATGTTATTTTAGCGATTTGATCGCTCGAGCAAGTTCGTAAGATATTTTTGAGTTAGTGTGTGTGTTTGGTTAGGAGCCCCGAGGGCTCAGGAGTGTTTTCGGAGGTGTTTCGGGGTGTGGAACTTGAGAGAAATTGCAGAAACTGCTATTTCTGGTGTTCTGGTGTCTTGTTCTATTCGATCGCGTAGGCTTCCTTGCGATCACATAGTGTAGCCTTGCATGTGTCCGCATTTGTTCTATGTGGTCGCATAAACCCTTCCGCGATCGCATAGGTTTGCCAACTCCTTCAACGCGATCGCATTACCTTCTTCGCGGTCGCATTTCATTAAAGTCCAGAACTGGACTGCCTGTGTTTTTCTCTATACGTTCGCATGCTATCCATTGCGATCGCATTAAGTTACCTCACCCTCCCCTATGAGATCGCAATGCTCCTTATGCCATCTCATAGGGCAATTTCACCCAGTTAATTTTTTTAGCTCAAAAACAGAACCAGTAGCGGGACTTAGCCATTTTTCACACGGACTCTCTTCTCCAAAACTCCATAGGTGATTTTCAAGCTCCTCCTTCTTCATATCTCTTTGGGTAAGTGTTCCTATCTTCATTATCTCCTAATTTCTTCATCTAATTACTAGTCTCCTAGCCCTAAATCATGAAATCAAATAAGAACTAAGGGTTTTGGGTAGAGTTAGGGCTTTGGGGATTTTGGGCGATTCAACCTCATTTTGGGGTCGGATCTTGAAATAAATTATATATTTGAACTCGTGGGCTTATGGGTGATTGGAATTTGGTCCGAGCCTCGAGTTTGGACCATGTGGGCCCGGTGTCGGATTTTGCTATTTTTGGAAGAATGATAGGAAATCCATTTCTAAGCTATGGGATTGTGTCCTTGAGCTATTATTGATAATATTGAATCTAAATATGGCTAGATATTGTTGTTCCGGAGTTTGATTCTAGAGGAAAGGCGGTGTTAGAGGCTTGATTGCTATTTTTGGATCGAGGTAAGTGTTTGATCTAACTTTGGCTTGAGAGAATAGGATTAGAGTATTACAAATTGCTATTTGCTAAATGATCGAGTGCGGTGTATAGGCATGGTGACGAGTGTCTATACACCGGAGTCTAGCATGACCGTAGGTCTTTATTGTACATGTTTTTTGAGATAAGTTTGAAACTCTTCTAAGATAATTAATGATAACTACATAATGTGAAGAGTTTGAGGATAAATCATGAAATATTAACACTTTGGAGTGTTGGCTCGAATGATAACTACCATTGAGTAATCTGTCTTTAACTTTTAATATTTGAACTCAAAAGAAACAAAAACAAGGTAAGAAGAAAGAAATTTTCAAAATTCAGACATCTGCTCAAATAAGAACAATCTAAATGAATCCAATTTATAGCAAAAACTAAAAAGAGTCGATAAACATAAGTGGATATATCTAATCTTCTCTATGCTTTCTTAAAAATGGATGGAGAGCAGGAGAATATATACAAGATGTTCTATTATGACCAATTCTTCTACAACGACCACATTTGAATGTTATTTTTGATGGCTCGGTAGCAGGAATATGTATTTTCTTTTGCCTTCTACCTGGTGGCACTTTGAAATCTGGAGGTTTAACAATTTGTGACTTAAAACTCTATGGTACAATCCAAGAATCAGTATGTCCTACAGGATGTATTTGTCTTTCATATGTTTTTAGCCAAGATTCCTTTAAGTACCAGTGCGAACAAAAGTTGGACTTCTTGATGTTTCTCTTCTCGGTAGATGCAATTGCATGTATGCATGGTAATTCATCAAATTTAAACTAAAAATAATCACATGTTCTTTTGTTTAAGTCCACCAAGAAAGTTATTTCTTCTTCTTCAACTCTAGAACGCCATGAATTAACAGGGAAGACCTTCAATGTTGAAAAATCATAAGTGAGTAGGTTATGTTAAATATTATTAAAATCATAATATAAACATAGAACATAATACTTACATTCAAAGTAATTGCTAAATCTATTCTTTTCTTCAATTCCTCCTCTACCCAACAAGAAACATCATAAAATGTTCCTTCTCCTTTATTTCTTCTTTCGTAAAACCAACGTTGTAGCTTCACTTGAATGAAACCCATCATTCTTAGTATAGGCAGCTCCCTTACTTCTAATAGGACAGAATTCATTGACTCAACTATGTTTGTTGTGAGCATGTCATATCTTCGTCATGGACTACAAGAACGTGCCCATCTTTCCGGTGGTTCTTCCATCAAGTAGTCATAAGTCTTCTTATCTACATTTGCTATATCTGACATGTATTGGTCAAACTCTTTGCACTTGTATACTCTTGCAGCAGTTTGGAATAGTTTTATGACCTCACTTTTCACCTTCCTTCGCTTTAGGTTCTGCTCCAAATGATAGATACAAATCTCATGATGGCTTTCAGGATATACATTTGCAATGCCATTTGCAATAGTTTGATGCATGTCTGATAAAAAAATTAAATTCTCATGGCTCCCAATTGCATTGCGAAGCTGACTAAAGTACCACTCATAGGAATTATTATTTTCAGATTCTGCTATTCCAAAGGCTAATGGGAAAATTTGGTTATTTGCATCCTTTGAAACTGAAATCATTAAAACACCACGATATTATGACTTCAAAAAAGTTGCATCAATAGCAATCACTGGTCTACAATGATTCCAACAAGCTATTGATGATCCATATGCATAAAACATATAAACAAACCTGAAAATATAATATAAAACGAGGTTAAAATACCTGAAGTTTAGGACAGTCAGTCCTTAACTTTCATTTTCAAGTTATAAAGTTAAGGGCATGCTGTCCTTAACTTTGATTTCAAAGTTCAAAACTTAAGGACTGGAAGTCCTTAACTTTTATTTCCAAGTTATAAAGTTAAGTACATGTTGTCCTTAACTTTGATTTCAAAATTCAAAACTTAAGGACTGCCAGTCCTTAACTTTGAATTACAAGTTCAAAACTTAAGGACAGCTCGTCCTCAACTTCTGGTTACAACTCAAAAGTTAACAAGGTTAAAGATAGCATGTTCTAAATTGTTTACATGTTGTTGTCGTCTATCTTTATGTTAGTATAAGTTCTCGGGTTTTTACTTATTATCATACACAAGTATGAAGACAATAATTCATAATTCTCTTCGGAACTTCCTCTTATTAAAGCGGAATCATGTTGAATAGCACGCCACGCCTTGTGATAACCAATGTCTAGTCCATGAAATTTTTGCATCTCTTCCATGACAAAAGCTGGTGTAACTTCAAATCTTGGGTCCCGAAGATTGTCGATAATGTAACCACTAATTAACTTTGAAGTAGCATGCCTTTGATCTGCTTTCATAGTGTTAACAGAGTAGCCATGCTTTTTCTCAATCTTTACTATCTTGAACAGTGTTGAATCTTTAATTCTGAAAGCTCGCACACACCAACAACACCTATCAGCATTGCATGTCAACGAATATCTTGTTGAGCTTGATCTAACAACCTTGAATTCAAAATGTCCTTTGATTGCTATATTGGAAAAACAGTTAATTATGCTTTTCTTCTTGTCAAATACTGATCCAACTTTTATTTCATCCAACGAAGCATTTTCTCTTAATATCGTAGTTGGGGATTCTTTTTCTTTCAAATTTGATCTTTGTCTAGTTATTTGAGTACAGGTTTTTTCCGCAACTTCTTCTATTACCGATGCACTCTCTAAGACTTGAATACCCAAAGCTTGTTCGTTGTAAATCTCTATAATGCTTTGTCCTTCTACTTGAATGGAATCAAATATTTGAAGCACCTCTTCATTTAATGGTTGAGCTTCAACTATATCTATTTCCATTATCTGGTGGCATTTGTCTTGATTGTCATGTTGAGTTTCTGTGTTGACATGTTCATTGCTTGTTGATGGAAAAACTCTTTCCGAAATATCAACTATGAACGACAGCCCTTGAAGAGTGAATGTGTTTTTAGCAACTCTATACATGTGTGAAGATCAAAATCTTTGGATACAAGCATTACTTTGCTTGTTCCAAGGTTGATATCAAACCATATCACTGCTTCAAACTTTTCTCTATCCAATTCAATTAGCTCAAAGATCTGTTTAATGAAATCTTCAAACCGAATTGACTCAGGTACTAGAAAAAGCTTTGTTTGATGATCAAGATATTTATAGTCTTCAGTCCATCTACCATTAAAAGCAACTATAATGCATATTGTTTCCATCCTGCAAGTCAAAAAAATGGGAAACTGAGGACATACGTTATAAAGCACTCCTTGTATAATTAAGAAAAGGTGCACTGTAAGTGCAAGACCAATGTAAGGACTAAGTGTGCTTAACATTTTAACTTCCAATTAAAAATTAAGGACAGGCAGTCGTTAACATTTGAACTTCGAATTAAAAGTTAAGGACTGCCTGTCTTTAACTTTTGAGCCATACATTAAAACTTAAGGACTGTCAGTCCTTAACATTTAAACCTGGATTTAAAAGTTAAGGACTGCATGTCCTAAACTGTTTAACCTGCAAGTCAAAACTTAAGGACCGCCTGTCCTTAACATTTAAACTTGGAATTAAAAGTTAAGGATTGTCTATCCTAAACTTTTTAACCTGCTAGTCAAAAATTAAGGACTTATGTCCTTAACTTTTCAATCTATAATTCAAACTTAAGGACTTCATGTCCTTAACTTTTTCAATTTAAAACTCAAAAGTTCAGGACTTAGTATACAGAAGAACAGCAACAAAGTGAAGGACGTTGTGTCCTTAAGTTTTTCAATTCAATTTGCAAAATGAGAACAATAGAATCAAAGTTAAGGACATTGTGTCCTTAGTTTTTGAATTCAATTTCCAAAATGAAGACACTATGTGCTTAATATTATGTGCTCAACTTTTATAAAATTATCATAGGAGGCGATATCCTTAAGTTTATCAATCCAGAAATTCAAAAAAAAAAAAATCAAATTCTTATCTACTATATAATCAAATCAATACAAATCGGAAAAAGTATAACTATATCGAAGTAAAAATCGATAGAAACACATGAAATTACAACTTACTGTTTATCTGTGTCGATTTTTTGGATGAAAATTTTGAAGTTTTGGTCCAGTCGCTGCTGCTGCTATGTGATCGTCGGCTGCTGCTGCTGCTGCTTTTCGTTTGCGTCAGTTTGTTGTAATACCGTAGGTATAACTTATACCACAACGGTATTTTCGTCCAGTCAAGTATAAGTTTATTAATGTGGTGGTTAAAGCCTAAATACATTGAAAATAGTGGCTTTAAAATAAAAGCAACTGCTTTTAGTGGCTATTTGTGCACTTACCCCTTCTTTAAACTATATAGTCCAATCATTTAAACCGAGCTACAAAAGTGCAATTCCAGCTCTAAAGAGGTGTTGACGGGTTACAAATGGCCTTAGAAAGATTTACTAGAGGTGCTTTGACCGACCCCAGTAGATATTGTACACGAGTTTTGTCAATCATCAGTTCAGAACTCCTAGGCTAGGTGACAATTAATACTAGACAACAACAACTGCGGAGGGTGCAATGGCTGTAAACAAATATTTGAGGTCTGACGTAAATATTCGAAGGGTTTTAAATGTACGTAACACCTATGAGGGAGGAGATCCTACTGGGTGCGTTCTAGGTGAACAAGTATATAGGAATGCATTTGACACCTTAGATAAGTTTAACCATTGGAAAGGAATGGAAATGTGAAGTGCTATTTAAGATGAAATACAGATTCATATGTTGCGCCAACTTTTGGACTCGATGTGACATTGCTTAATTCGCTCGCTAGCAAACAGCCGTCAGCTGGATTGCCTTTGCCTCGAATGTTGGAGTGCTTTTAAAATTTCAGTAAAAGAAAAGAATATATATGCGTGCTTTTGCCTCGAACTCCGTAGGAACAACGTGCATAAGACTGGATAAACAGCAAGCTTGTTCATTTCTCCATCAAGCTTGTATTCTATACATGTGTTCTTGTTCACCAGAATACACACTTCACTATGAAATTCTCCGTGTCTCCACAGCAGAATAAAGAATCCAATGCACAGTCCACCACGGATATCCAAACCCATGCTATGTATTGTCTGCCCATGGTCACCTAATAGACCTCACAAATTTGTGCTCTAACCCTTATAGCTCAAGTCTCCTTGCAAGTACTTGAACTACGTACACAACTAGATCGATCATACCTACAAAATTGAGGAATTATATAATTTACTACAAAGATCAGTTCAATTGCGGCTGATATTTGTGTTTGTCACGAATAATATGCCGTTGGAAGGCGCTGCAGACGATTTGAAGTTCATGATCAATTCGACACTTTAATCTTTTTAAGTTAGGGATAAATACAGAAATACCTATAAAATTAAAAGATTTATCCGCCTACACCCATTAAATATCCTACACAGTATCTATTTAATTATATACCTATTATAGCTTAAAGAGGCTGAAACCAGTGTTTTAAAAGACATTTTCTGGGCGAGGTGCACCAAAAAACGTGTCAAGGCGATGATGTGGGCCGAAAGTCTTAGGAGGAGTGCGCCCAACAATTTGGGTTTGAGGCACATTTTTATAGTGAGGCGTAAGCCCTAGCGACTTTTTCAAATTAAAACAAAATTTGTGCTTCATATAATACCCAATTTCTCAAAAGTCGGCTTGTAATTACTCAAAAGTTTTAAAAAGCAACCGAAATGTATTAAATTTAAAAGTTAAGATCTTTTTAAATGATTGAAGCCCAAATTCATGGTCTTTCTCAATTTTTTCTCTCGTCGGCTAATATCTCCCAAAAGCAACAAATATTCAACTTTTTTTTTTTTTACAAATACAAAGAGAACTCCATTGTCCTTCATAGCAGCAAGTTCAAAGTTCAAATTGCAGGTTAGTCATCCCTTTTGTTCCTTTATGTTGAAAACTTTATTCTTTTCGACTCAAATTACTTGTATTATAAGTAGCGTATAATAGATTGTTTTGACTATTTTTTGTGGGGATGGAGCGCATACATACATATATACATATATATATACATACATACATATATATATATACATACATACATATATATATATGTCTTCTTCAATTTTATGCAATTGTACATGTTTATAAATATTTACTGTAATTATATTATTTTATAAAATATTAAAAATTAAATACATATAGGACTTACGCCCCGTACCTCGGAGCTTACGCCTTGCTGAGGCATATGGACGCTTTTTGAAACACTGGTTGTAATCAATGCAAATTTCAAAGGAACTAAGAAAAGCGTTATCGATCATATTTAATAGAAGTGTTTGGCTCAAAAGTTAACAATATACTTTGTAAGCTAGAAAACAATCAAAAATGTGAAAGGGTAAATAGTAATCAAATATAATAGACCTAGACATGTAAAAATAATGTTATTGTTGTATATCTAATATTGTAAGATGATAACATGAACTCAAGAGAAGACGTCCGTTAGAGATAGAGGTAGAGGAGAGAATAGGATAAAATGAGAGTTGTATTATTCAAGAATAACATTGATGCCCCCTTTTACAATGGGAAAGTCCCCTTTATATAATAGGAGGCCTTTCTCGAAATAATTATAAAAGTTCAAAACATAGTCAACGTCTATTTTTTGTGGGGATGGAGCGCATACATACATACATACATACATATAGGGTTCCGCCATCTTCCGGTGGTGAAGGGGAAAAGGCAGAGAAGGCCCTAGTTCCTCTTAGTATAGACAACGCCCTCCCGAAGGAGATGCATGTTCGCAGGGATTTCCCGACTAGGAGCCCAGCCCTTCCCTGGGAGCACAGCGAGTTGTTACAATCCCACTTAGAAGATCTTCGAAAGACGTACCATATTCCAGACCACGTGGAAATGGTGCCGGCCGGGACGGACTATGCCAATGTGCACCGGCCCAGGTACTGCATATTCTATGAGTAACCATTCTTGATTGGTTACAGTCTTCCAATCTACCCCCTAATAGAGGAGCTTTGCCATTTTTACAACGTGTGTCCGGCTCACCTCACTCCTTACACCTTGAAGGTGTGTCGTATTATGACCACCTATGCGGCCAGGGCTGAGTGCAGCGTCACGGTCCACCACCTCTTACAGTTATTCAGCCCTGTTTACCTGAGGGGCACCATGCTGCAGCTGAAAATTGGTGGTACAAGGGGCTTGGTTGTTAAAGCTGATGACAAGACTAACCGCTGCTTTTGGCGTAAATACTTCTACATCAGGATGGAGCACCTGGTGTCGAATACCGAGGGGTTCCCGGAAAGATGGAATCCAAAACGTAAGTATTTTACTTGTAGAATCAGGACTGCTTGTGATTTTGACCATATGGTCGTTGTGACTTCTTTGCTTTCCCCATTTTTTTGCAGCAAGGGCTTCTCCACCTCGGTTCATTGAAAATATTAGGTCATGGGTGGAGAGAACGATTCTGTATGCAAAGGAATGCCGCACCTGGGCTGCGTTTCGTGAACGATACGGCACGCCAGGTAACTCTTCGGCTATGGTTTGGAGGTTTCCTTAGGTTTTGTTACCTGACTTATTCATGTTGGCAGGTCGGAGCACCCCTAAAAAGAAGAAGAAGAACGTCGTTACCTCACCTGGGGCAGGGACTAACTTTGAAGAAGGATACATACCCTGTGGCTCGCCTAGTGATGGCGCTCTGGAGGTTCCTCAACCTGAGGTTATACCTGTGGCGGCGTCCACAAGTGAAGCAACTCCTTTAGTGCCAACCCCACGGCCTGTAGAGGAGACTTCCGAGGGCGAGGAGCCGCCGGAATGGAAAAGATGTCGGTTTATGACTGGCAAGGGGATAGCCACAGAAGATGAGAGGGCGAGTGAGCCCCGTCGGGAGTCAAGGACGGTTTTTATGGCTGATGCCATCTGTTTTGGGAGGTCGACTCCCCAAGAAAGGGCAATTCCTGACGCTACCCCATCACGCGCTCCGCAGAGCGATTCGTCGGCTGCCACTGAAGAGGCGGGCGATGGTGAGAGGGTGGACCCTAAGGTCGCCCCTGCGGATGCAGATGCATTAACGAGAGGTTCGGCCCGCGTGGGGATGACGGCAGGTAGATCCAACCGCTGAATTCTGATCCCAGGTGGGTATAACCTGTTGTAGCACAGCGAGCAGGCCGCAGCGTATATGACCCTGTTATGTACGGCCGCTAAGCGTGAAATGTTAAAAGGTGTTAGCGATGGGGAATTATCCAGAGGGTTGCTGGCGCGCCTTACAGGTATATTTCGATTGTCTTCACGTATCGTAAAGTAATCTTTGATGCATACAGACTTGCCTTTCCTCTTTTTCCTCTTCTTTAGACTCTCATCTTGGAGGTAGAGAGGGGGCGGCGAGCGCAAAGGAAGGCCGCCACCTTTAACAACGTGGTTAGAAGTATCGGCGGTGTCGTGCCAAGCATCAAGCACTGGCAGACCTACTCAAGCAGGACCCGGTATTTTGGGTTTTCCGTGAGGGCTTGGAGTAGTCGGAGGCCCAGCTGAAGCGAAAGGTGGTTGAGCTGGAGCAAGTTGATGACTAGCTGATGGCCGCTTTGGCTCGGAATATTAAACTGGAGACACTTCTCCAGTCAAAGGAAGAGGAACTGGAGGTCAGCCATGGGGTAGCGGCGGAAGCCGCTAATTTGCGAGCCAAGGTCGCTGCCTAGACTGCCGAGCTCAATGCCAAGGCGGCTGAGGTTGAGGCCCTTAAGCAGACTGTTGCATCCAGGTCCGATGAGTATGCGCATGGCGAGGCGCGGGAGATGTGGGTGTATGCCGAAGCCAAACTAGTCGTGTTTGAGGAATTCTTAGCTGCGGGCCGAGCTACTGAGGCGGAGGTTCAGGATCAGCGGCGTATAGCTCAGGTCGCCCGCGAAGCCTGCGGGTATAGTTCCGATTCCCCGGACAGGGCGGGCTATAATTCTGAAGACGTTAACCGTCTAGGATTCGGGTCCTGGATCTCTGTAACTTATCAGGCCGGGGGTGGCAGGGGATGAGATGGAGGGCCAGCGGGGGGCGGTGCACGGAATGACGGACCTCCTTAGGACTTGTATTCATTTTGTTTTGCTATATTTGGAGATGTAAATGGGTCTTTTTGTATATGTACTTTTTTGATGATAATCAAAGTTATACTTTTGCTGTTACTCTTTTCTCGAGTCGCACTCTTTTATTTTTGGTATCTCGTCTCCGCAGAGTGGATGCTCGCTTGTTTGTAAGGTTCTTAGTGTGCTTCTCGAATGTTTCTTGTGTTATCCACCGATAGGAGGCGGCTTTGATCTTAAATAGTGGCGGCTTTAGTTAATAGTGGCATTGCTTCATCTGTTACTTACGTGCCTTGCACCGGAATCGAACAGGGTTGGCGACCGTTAGCGACAGCGGCCTTAGTTGTAATATTGTCGATGGCCTTAGCCATGTATGTAACTTTGACTATCGTCGAGTTACTACTTTGTCGTAGTCGAACTGGGTCAACTTACTGACGACGATGGCTTTAGCCTTTTACATGTTGGGGACGGCCTTGGCCGAATACATAACCTCGATTGTCGTCGAGTTACTTTGTTTGTCGTAGTCGAGCTGGGTCGACTTATTCACGACGGTGGCCTTAGCCATTTGCACGTTGGAGATGGCCTTGGCCATATATGTGACTTTGACTATCGTCGAGTTATTTTGTTTGTCGTAGTCGAGCTGGGTCGACTTATTAACGACAATGGCCTTAGCCATTTGCACGTTGGAGATGGCCTTGGTCATATACGTGACTTCGACTGTTGTCGAGTTACTTCATTTGTCGTAGTCGAGCTAGGTCGACTTATTGATGATGGTGGCCTTAGCCATTTGCACGTTGGAGATGGCCTTGGCCATATACGTGACTTCGACTGTCGTCGAGTTACTTCGTTTGTCGTAGTCGAGCTGGGTCGACTTATTGATGACGGTGGCCTTAGCCATTTGCACGTTGGAGATGGCCTTGGCCATATACGTGACTTCGACTGTCGTCGAGTTAATTCGTTTGTCGTAGTCGAGTTGGGTCTACTTATTGACGACGGTGGCTGTCACACCTCCTTTTTGGCGCTACCGCACCCCGCGAAGGGCGTGGTAGAGGGAGTTTTTCCAATCAAAGGACAATCGAAACGGGATTTATTTATCTAATTCAGAGTCGCCACTTGGGATATTAATGGTGTCCCAAGTCACCGGTTGAATCCCGAATCGAGGAAAAGATTGACTCTGTATTACAGTCTACGAACCAGAAATCTGGATAAGGAATTCTGTTAACCCGGGAGAAGGTGTTAGGCATTCCCGAGTTCTGTGGTTCTAGCACGGTCGCTCAACTGTTACATTTGGCTAAATTATCTGATTTTAATACATGTTAAACCTATGTGCGAATTTTAACTTTTAATCGCTTGTGATTATTATTATTTTATAAGAATTGCAATGTCATGAAAATGTACTTTGGGCCACACCGTACCAGTACGCCTGTGGTCTTTAACACATTTCGACTTCGTTGAGATTTGGATTTTTGTCACATAAATGTGCACCCAAGTTTAAGAAAATAAATTATTAAAGGCGCACCTAAAGCGACTAGCGTATCGTTATTTTGAGAAGGCCGTAAAATTAGCTAACCGGCCTGTCCCGAAATCTAAGCATTTAAAGAACCACTTACTGAGTGCCCCGCAATTGCGTGTTATTTGGCGAGGCTCGTCTCATTTATTATTTAAAGGCTAATAAACCGCTTTTATTATTCATTATTATAAAACAGAATTGCAACGTTGTGAAAATACATCTCGAACTACGTCACAATCAATGTACCCGTGATTATCAACACATTTCGACTCCGTTGAGATTCGGATTTGGGTCACATAAATGTGCACCCAAGTTTAGGAAGGTAAGGTTATTAGAACCGCGCCTAAAGAGTCTAACGCTTTATTATTTTGGGGAAGGCCATGAAATTAGCTAAACGGTCCTTCCGAGTCTAAAATATTATGACAAATCTTTGAGGGCCCCGTGTATTTTAGCTTAGAACGAGGCTCGTCTCATTATATTTTTAGAGGTAAAACCTAGATGATGCTATATTTTCTACCACTATTTTTCCGTAATTAAAACAACTATTAGTGCGGTTTTGTTGTAATTTACATTGACATTTATTCACATCCAGGCCGTTGTGTATTATGGACCTGGAATT
>MU684465.1:29404-50833 GCA_026770625.1 Nicotiana glauca
GGGGGGGGGGGGGGGGGGGGGGGGGAGGTGCTAAAGATACTGGGCCAGAAGATGAGGGCTGGCCCCTCTGCTGAGATGAACTGGATTCACGGCAGGGACACTCCCTCCGCATATTCCCGAACTTACCACACTCATAGCAACTCTCAGGTGCTGGGGACCGGGACTAAAGGGATCCCCTCGCGCCAGAGTGGCTAGCTGATGCACTCGGCCGGGATAAACCCTGAACAGTTGGGGCATGAGACGAACTCTGCGCTGGAAGTGCACTAAGAGATGGCTGACTCTGCTGAGAGCCCTGATAATCCCGACCAGAAGATGACCCATGATACTCTGAGCGAGCGAACTGATGAGGCCTGAAAGAACGACCTCTGCTCTGCTGAACCTGGCCCCTAGACGGAGCACCACTGAAGCTACCTGATCCTCGAGGCCTCTTGACTTCTTTCCCCTCTCTCTCCTGACGGTGAGCCGTCTCAATATCACGAGCAATATCCACTGCATCCTCAAAGGTATGGCTCAGTATCCTATCTCGAGTCATCAGAATTCGGATGGGATAAACAAGTCCGTCCACAAACCGTCTAATCTGCTCCTGATCAGTCGGGACCATCCATGGCGCATAACAAGCCAACTCTGAGAATCTCACCTCATACTGCATCATAGTCATATCTCCCTAAAAAAGCCACTCAAACTGCCTACGGAGCTCCTCTCTCTGCGACCGTGGTACCCACTTCTCCAGAAAGATAATGGCGAACTCCTGCCATGACAACGGCGCTGCACCTGCCGGCGTACGCCGCTCATATGCCTCCCACCATGTAAAGGCTGCTCCTGAGAACTGAAAGGTGGTAAATGATACCCCGCTCGACCCTAAGATCCCTACTGTCCAAAGCATACGTCGACACTTGTCGAGAAAACCCTAGGCATCCTCGCCCGGAATACCACTGAAAGTAGTAGGTGAGAGCCTGCTGAACCTCTCAAGACGACGCTGCTCATCGTCTGGCATCACTGGAACCTCATCGCCCTGAACCGGGGAAACTGGCTGAACTAGGGCAACCTGCTGAGCTGGTGGCGCCTCTGGTGTCTGTAAATGCTGCACTACCTGCTCAGGCGTGCGAGCTGCGGGGGTCAGATGACCACCCCCGGTCTGAGAAGCAGCTGCGGCAGTAGTGGCCGATACTGCCTGAGACTGCTTGAGACAGGCCAATGCAAACCGATAGAATCTGAGCTAGGGCCTCCTGAAGGCCCGAAATCACAATAGCCACAGCTGGTGCCTGAGAAGGTGCTGCTGGAGTCTCTACAGCTGGAGGTTGATCTTGAATGGGGGCAACTGGTGGGTCAACTGGTGTTGCCCCTGCTTCCCTGCCTCGACCATGACCACAGCCGCATCCAAAGTATCGAGGGGGTGGTACTGGTGGTCGTCCACCACGTCGGGTAGCACGGGTTCTCACTATCTGCGAGAGAATAGAATACATAAATTTAGTTCTTGGATCAACAAAGTCGCACGACAAGAATTTCAAGAATATGAAGTGTTTCCTAAATGTTCTGCAGCCTCTCGGGGATAAGTACAGATGTCTCCATACCGATCCGCAAGACTCTACTAAACCGGCTCATGACTCGCGAGACCTGGTAACCTAGGCTCTGATACCAACTTGTCACGACCTAAATGCCGGTCGTGATGGCACCCAACATCTTGTTAGGCAAGCCCGACCTTTAGAACATTCTCAAACCCAAGTTACAAAGCTTCTTATCAGTTATTAAATTTAAAATATCAATTAAGCAAAATCTCAGTCTGTGATAGTAATAAAAACTGTGCTAAAACCACAATAATATCAAACAACCCATATCAGATTTGGCGTCACGAGTCAGAGCCTTTGGATACAACTGAACAACATACTATACATAAGAAAGTCTAGGTGCGGGAGTAAAAGAAAAGACAAGAGGAGAAATCGGGTCCTGCGGACGCCAACAGCTACCTCGATGACTCCGACAACTGAACTACGCAGCAGCAATAACCTCAGATATGCCTCCGGGATCCCTGTATCTGCACACAAGGTGCAGGGAGTAAAGTGGGTACTCCAACTCAGTGAGTAATAGCACTAAATAATAATTGAAAGTAAGAAATCCTGTAAGAACACTACACAGTTCTATAACCAACAGTAAAGAGAGTAAAGATCATCTAATCAGGGAAAACTGGTGAAAATCTCCTACAGTCCGACAACTTACCAATATTACTGCGACGCAGCCCGATCCATACATAATATTGTTGTGGCGTGCAGCCCGATCTAATTATAGTATATACTGCTGCGACGCGCAGCCCGATCCAATAATAATAGTCGGCTGCGCTTACTAGGGGTGTGTGCAGAATCCGGAGGGGCTCCTACAGCCCAAGCGCTATAATACTGCGGCGTGCAGTCCGATCCCTGTAATATATCACTGTGGCGTGCAGTCCGATCCATATAATATACTACTGCGGCGTGCAGTCCGATCCGTATAATATACTACTTTGGCGTGCAGTCCGATCCATATAATATACTACTGCGGCGTGTAGTCCGATCTATATATGTATATATATATACTGCTGCGGCGTGCAGCCCGATCCGGTGTATATCAAATACCCTCACTATGGGGTCCTTGACCCCTCTCAGTCAATATAGACTTGGCCTCTCGGGCCCACTCAGCTATGACGGGGTTTTCAACCCAAGGTTTTCCTCATTTAGAGTGCAAATTGCTAAGACCGATTCATATTATATTTTACAGTTAAGGATATGACTGAGAGTATGTTTTCAACAGGTAAAGTGAGGTCAATTAGCTCAACATACTCCCCAAGGGTTCTACAGATCGGCACAAGGCCCCAAACGTGGCAACTAGCCCAAAATATAGGGATATAAGCGCAGTCTCAGTCAAAAGTACAGTAGAGTCATCAATCGGAATGGACCGAGTCCAAATCCCTAGCAGTAACATTACCACGCTCATCATACGGTGCATATCTCATTTCAACATACTACTACATAGTGCAAATACGGGGTCTCAAACCCTCAATACATCATTCAGAACCATTACTCACCTCAAGCCGGCGGAAATCCTAGCTCGCCTTGCACTTTCCTCGCAAATCGACCTCCTCGAGTGTAGAATCTGACACAAACCACAAGGAATATGTTAAAATAAGCTAATGGAACATAACCCAACTGAAAGAACTCGAAAAACACCCAAAAATACGAAGTTGGCAAAACCCGAGCCCCGGGTCCGTTTCTCGAAAAATTACGAAATTTACATCACCGGATTCCTCGTCTCGCCGCGAGTCCGTACATATAAAATTCATCGAAACTGGAGTCCAAATGCTCCCTCAAATCCGAATTTCTCATTTAAAAACCCAAGCCCTAGTTCTTCAACTTTTCACCTATTTTTCCAAGAATTAAAGGTAGATTATTTGATAAAATAGCATTTCTAGGTCACGAGACTTACCCCCAATCGATTCCCGTCAAAACTCTCTTCAATCTTGACCAAAAAGCTCTTGAAGTGGTTCAAAAATGGAGGAAATATGAAATGGGTTGCAGATGAAATGTAACATAAAACCCTCTCTCGCCCAGCTTTTTCTTCTATGCGAACGCGAGGGTCCTCTCGCGTTCGCGATGAACAAAATTCCACGGACCACTTTAACTCTACGCGAACGCGTACCACCAGACACGAACGCGATGCTCCAACTCCCATCACTACGCGAACACGTCCAAACCATCGCGGACGCGATGAATAAACCAAGCTGGCCCCCAAGACTTCTTTTACGCGAACGCGTGGTGCCCACCCGCGAACGCGATGACCAACAACAAAGGCCTATGCGAACGCGTTCCATGCCACGTGAACGCAAAGGAAAAGAATCCATACCTACGCGAACGCGACAAGACCTATGCGAACGCGAAGGCTAAAAATAGCCTGCAACTGCTGTTGCATTTTCTGCAACATTCCAAGCCAACTTTCTTCCGTTTGATCACCCGGAATCACCCCGAGGCCACGGGACCTCAACCAAAAACACCAACCTACCCCAAAACATCATACAAACTTGCTCCAATCATCAAAACATGTCAAAGAACACAAAACTCATCAATTCACCACGAATTCAAGCCTAAGTTTATCAAATTCTTCCGAAACTGACATTCGATCAAAAACCCGACCAAACGACGTCCGAATGACCTGAAATTTTGCACACATATCCAAAATCACCTAACGGAGCTACAACAACTCTCTGAATTCCATTCTGACCCTCAGATAAAAATCCCACCTATCAACCGGAATCCGTCAAAATTCAAACTTCGCCAATTCAAGCCTAATTCTACACCGGACCTCCAAATTCAATTCTGATCGCGCTCCTAAGTCACAAATCATCCTCCGAAACTAACCGAACCACCGGAACTCGCATCCGAGCCCTCTAACTATATAGTCAACTTCCGGTTGACTTTTCCAAAACAAGCTTTCTTCTAAGAGGCTAAGTGCCTCATTTCCAACTAAAATCAATCCAACTCTGCCCGATCAACTCAAATACTGATATTAAATCATAGAGAAACATAATATGAGGGAAATGGGGTTGTAACTCAAGTAACGACGGGTCGGGTCGTCACAATATATATCTATCTTGATTGCTTCTAATTTAAATGTAAGTTATAGTAGTATATATATATATATATATAACACTTAATTTTAGACTTAAAGAAACTATATAAATAAAAAAAACTCACTATTTACATTAAAGTTTAAAGTATACTAAGAAAAATACTACTCACTATATATATATATATATATATATGTTTTATCTTCTTTTATTTAATTTAAAAAAAGGGTTAGAAAGAATTAAATAACAAATTAAAAAATAAAAATAAAATAACACCCAACTTCCCCAATTCATTCATGCTTCACCCCACTCCCTCACATTTCCATATGCATCCACACACACAACAATCATGTTCCCCCACTCCAAATGGGCGGACCAACTAACTGCTAAAATAGTTACTTATAAAAAACAAAAGAAAAAAGAAACGAGAAGAAAGAGAAATCTGAGAAAGAAAAGGAGGAGAGGTCAGGAGACAACGAAAAGAGAGAACAGAAAGAACGAAAAAGATAAAAGAAGGAAAAAGGAGAAAAAAGATAGAAAAGAAAGTGGTCAGAACGACCAAAAAAAAAAAAGAGATTAAGTAGCAGAACAACGAGAACGAGAAAGGGAGTCTAAAATGGAGTTTCAGATCTCGTTGGCAGTTTCGAGTTCGAGGTTCTAGAAAAATTAGTATAAAACTTCACAAAAAGGTAATATTTGAATTTTCATCGTCAACATGAAAGATAGTTTTATTGGTTCTCATTAATTTTTGCTTCATCTTTTATTTCAATTTCTGTGTCTATGAGTCGTTCTGAGTATTCTTTTTCAAAGTAGAGTGAACTAAATATCTGTTCGGGTATTGGTTCAAGTTAAATTTGATTACCAAACGTTTGTTCATGGCCTAAAATAATATTTTCATCACGGGGTGAAAATTTGCTCCGGTAGGAAAAACTCCAGTAGATATCAATATTATTGTTAATAAGTGCCACATAATTAGAGTATCATTCAAAGGCTAGGATGCATCTTTACTTTTTCCTTATTAATAGTTAAAATATATATTTTTAAAAAAAAAAAAAAAAAAAAACAAACAACTGTTGCCGAACTTTTGTAAGGCTTTATTCTCTTTTAGTTTTAATAAGCTATAATCAAGTTAAACTATAATTAAAAATGGCGGTTAAAAGTTGCATAATATGAAAATTTAACATTACAATAAGAAACACAAAAATGGCTAAATAAATATATAATATTTTTTTAAAGACGAAAGAAAAGAAAACTTAAAAGCAAGAACTTAATACATAAATAAAAAATAAAATGTATTATTCTTATAATTACAAAAATAACAGCAAATGCGTTGATCGACTTTCATGTCTTTGTAGATTTTTAAATGTACTACAAAATATGATAATAAAAGACTTGCCTACTTTCTTAACAATAAATTGCCGATTTCATTTCAGGAGTATAATTAGCCCATTTCTTATAACTAATTGATATTAATATAATTTCAAGATATAGAATGATAATAATTTGGTAGTTGTAAATTATTTTTCACAAGTTAGTAATATAATTAGCCTTGTAAATAATTTTTAAGTGGGAATCCTACACTCTTTCCTCAATCCTTACTCCATAAATCATGACCTCACCACAATCTCAAATAGTTAATGAAAAATAATTCATTCAATCGCTAGCATACTTTAGGCGCCTTCTAATCTACTATAGTGATTATTTATACGTGCGCGTGACATAACTATAATTCCCAAAATAAATTAAGGAACACGTTCGCGCGACTTTTATAAAATAATCTTTAGCGAGTATAAATTTGTTTATCAAGTACGCGTTGTTCTATTATGTACAGCAATGTGCTATTGTTTTCTTTCAGAAACTTAGAATTTTAGTGATGGAATAATTATCTTGTTTGGGGTTTGATGTCATTGTAAAGTTTTGTTAATTTATGTGAAGACACTGTAGAAAAAATGTAATTTTGGTAGGGGACGTAGTTTTGGTGCCCTCTTGTATTAGTCCGTAAATAATTTTATAATATTTATAGGTTCGCGTGACATAATTACGATTAATCAAATTATCGTGATTATGTATACGTTCGCGTGATATAATTACGATTTTCAAAATTAAATCCAGGGTATGCGTTCGCGCAACTTTGGGCAAAACAATCTTAATAATTAATAAATCGTGATTAATAGTGTACATGTACGCGTGACATGATTTTTAGTGCCCTAAATAAAATGAGTACACGTAAGTGCGGCTCATTTCAAGATAATTCTATAATTACAAATAATCAAGGAATTAAAAGCGGTTTGAGGCAAAAGTGCATAAATTTCTCTAGAACATAAAATATCCAGAATTAGTCAAGACAGGTATAATTATTAAAGCGACCGTGCTAGAACTACAGAACTCGGGAGTGCCTCACACCTTCTCCCGGGTTAACAGAATTCCTTACCCGGTCTTCTGTGTTTTGCAGTCAATTTCCTTGAATTGGAATTTTAAAATGGTGACTTGGGACATTGTAAATATTTATTCCAAGTGACGACTATTAAATACAAATGAATTAATCCCTTTTCAAATAATGCCACTTAAATTGAAAAAATTTCTTTCTTTCTTATCCCCTAAGGTAAAAAGGAAGTGTGACATGTACAGAGAGAGAGAGAGAAATTTTCTGAAAAAAAATGTTACATCCTGAATCCGGTAGGTAGACTACTAACACTTATATTTTTCCCCGATAAACTTAGGAATTGCAGTAAAATTTGTGTAAACGATCAACTGAACAATATTTAAAAAATGGAGATCCAATCAAAGTTAGAGTCTATAATTAGGTTACATTTTAAAACAGGTATAAGCATAATTTCATGCTCATCCTCTTTCACATACCAAAATAGTAGGTTTTAAGAATTTATGTCTAAATTCGAATTCAAATTTAAGAACATTGATTCTCGCACTGGGAATCATGCCGCATAAATTGAAATGTAGGGAGTAATAATTATTATATGAATATCTTGAATTTCGTTTGGTATAATTTTTTTCCTTTTTGACACCGTTTCATCACACTTATCATCTTTTTTTCCCAATGTTTTCTTTTATATAGGTGCTGGACTATTATCAATAGCCTATGCACTTTTAGGAGGAGGATGGTTAAGTTTGATAATGCTTTCTTAATACCAATTATACATTGTTATACGGGATTTCTTTTAAAAAATGGCATGAGCGCTGCTCCAGCATTAATAAAAACATATCTAGACATAGGCCAATATGCTTTTAGAAAAATAGGAGGAATTATAGTATAATTCCTCCTATTTTTCTAAAAGCATATTGGCCTATGTCTAGATATGTTTTTATTAATGCTGGAGCAGCGCTCATGCCATTTTTTAAAAGAAATCCCGTATAACAATGTATAATTGGTATTAAGAAAGCATTATCAAACTTAACCATCCTCCTCCTAAAAGTGCATAGGCTATTGATAATAGTCCAGCACCTATATAAAAGAAAACATTGGGAAAAAAAGATGATAAGTGTGATGAAACGGTGTCAAAAAGGAAAAAAATTATACCAAACGAAATTCAAGATATTCATATAATAATTATTACTCCCTACATTTCAATTTATGCGGCATGATTCCCAGTGCGAGAATCAATGTTCTTAAATTTGAATTCGAATTTAGACATAAATTCTTAAAACCTACTATTTTGGTATGTGAAAGAGGATGAGCATGAAATTATGCTTATACCTGTTTTAAAATGTAACCTAATTATAGACTCTAACTTTGATTGGATCTCCATTTTTTAAATATTGTTCAGTTGATCGTTTACACAAATTTTACTGCAATTCCTAAGTTTATCGGGGAAAAATATAAGTGTTAGTAGTCTACCTACCGGATTCAGGATGTAACATTTTTTTTCCGGAAAATTTCTCTCTATGTATACACACACATTTTTAAGCACTGATAAAACAAAGATATTAAGATTTATTTAAATAGCGAGAGAGATAAAACCAATAAAAAGAAATGGAAGAAAACGAAAATGACATACTTGGATGGGTACTGATAAATTACGAACTTCTATTTTGCAAAGTTGCTATTGATTAGTTCAACCTTTGAGTCCAAAAATTGATTGGAAAAGTTTTTTGCACGAGTAGCTCATGTAACACAAAATATTCTGTAAAATGAGAATAATCAAATTCATGGATCGTAATAATATATTAAAGATTCTGTAAAATGGAAAGAATGTAAATAGTAATGGGTAAACACAGTGATGACCATAACCATGGAGTATTTTTCTGTAAAATGAGAATAACGGATAAAATTTAATGTAAGAAAAGAAAAAATGCTAAAAAGGTGGTAAACCTAATTGTGGGTTTGGTTGGTGATGTTTCAATGAAAAGGGTGTGAGTTTTGTTAGTTAAAATGATAAAGTTACTATTGAGGGGGAAAAACTCCAAAAAAGGAGGAAAAACATAAATGAAATCCTAACAATTGGAAGGTGCCACATCAAGTCAATATATAAAAGTGGTTAATTTCTAATTAATTAACCCACGCTTAGCACGATAATACATTATATTTCTGCTTTTAATGTTAATCGATATTGAAGAAACAAATTTCTTTTAGTACGTAAACTTTAAGAACAAGACGAATATTTAATCTGAGGAATGCATACACAAAAAACAAATGTATAATGAAAAATACACAAGGAAAAGGTTAATAAGGAAAAAATACAAATAAATTGTCCATCTTCTTTTACGTGTACAAAGAAAGAGTTCTCGACGAATAATCCTCTCAAATCTCAATTAGGGAAGAGATGTTTACAAAGAAAAATATCGTGTAATGTAAGTTTTCTTCCCTTTGGAACTTGGTTTTGTGGCCATTGCAATTTATCTAAATCTTATGTTTAATCTCCTATGAGATCTTATACACGCATGGAATTTGAAAATAAAACGCAAGAGATTTGCTAGATAATATTCTTCTATTTAAATTGTAAAGGATTATCGAACCATTTCTCTTGATTTCAAATTCCTATTTAATTATTCATAATGCTATTACATTTATGCAATTAAAAGTCATATAAGCACTATTTTAATTTGCGTAGTTAGATTTGGCTTTGTAGTTGTATGGGTCAGAATTCGACCCCACAATAATTAACGAAGTTAATCCCGTCTTAAGTTAATTCATGATTAATAAGTGGTACGACCACTCAGAATTAACGGTACTTAACCCTCATTTGATTCGATCAACAAGGCCACGACCCACCCGCCATCATGAAGGCGAAACCCCAACGTGGTCACGACCACTTATTGCCAACTCACGAAGCTCACAGCTATAAATACCAAGAGAGAAAACCCTAGAAAAGGGGCTTCTTCTTCACCATTATTGAAAAGAGAGAAAAGAGACACAACAAAACCCATATTATGGGAAAGTGAAACACCATTGTAAGGCTCTAAACCTCTTCATGGAGAGGCAGACCAAATCAATACTATCATTAAAGGCTTTTAATGTTTCTCCTCCTAACTCTGAGTACTTATTTTCGTTTCTTTCATTTCGTCCAATAGATTATTATGGTTTGTTATGATTGTCCCACGATTTATTTACACTCATAAAGTATATGATAACTTTTGAACAAACAATTTGGCGCCGTCTGTGGGGATTTTCTAGCAAAATGGCGTAGTTCTTCCCTGGACCAAAAGGAAAGAAACGCCGAAAAAGGAGAAAAACAACCCAGCTCAAACAAGCCAAAGCGGCATATCGGACAAGGGGAACTCGAAGATCTCAAATCAAGATCCAAGTCCTCTCTCTCTCTCTGATCTCGGATAGTGCAAACAAGAAGAAGAAGCCCGTCCTAAGGAAGGATCTCTGTAAGGCATCTCCTGTATCACTGATACGGGCTCCGGCCGGGAACCGGCACGGAGATATCTCAAGTCGAGAGTCGCCTCAAGACAGCCTACATACCCTGATTGGGAAGACAACATATAAGCTGCTCAGGCTATGCGCCTTCGCCACCAAAATTGACAAAGTTCAACAACAGGTGAACTGGGACTTAGGCTATGCGCCTTCGCCATTAAATCAAGGCTATGCGCCTTCGCCAGTAAGTTCAACTACGGTTGAACTGGGACTCAGACTATACACCTTCGCCATCAAAATTGACAAAGTTCGACAACCGTTGAACTGGGACTCAGGCTACTTCGCCATTAAATCAAGGCTATGCGCCTTTGCCAGTAAGTTCAACTACAGTTGAACCAAGACTCAGGCTATACGCCTTTGCCAGTAAGTTCAACAACAGTTGAACTGAGACTCAGACTATGCGCCTTAGCCATCAAAATTGACAAAGTTCAATAACAGTTGAACTGGGACTCAGGCTATGCGCCTTCGCCATTAAATCAAGGCTATGCGCCTTCGCCAATAAGTTCAACAACAGTTGAACTGGGACTCAGGTTGTACGCCTTCGCCATTAAATCAAGGCTATGCGCCTTCGCCATTAAATCAAGGCTATGCACCTTCGCCATCAAAATTGAAAAAGTTCAACAACAGTCGAACTGGGACTCAGGCTATGAGCATTCGCCAATAAATCAAGGTTATGCGCCTTCTCCAGTAAATTCAACTAAGATTGAACTGGGACTCAGGCTATGCGCCTTCGCCATTAAATCGAGGCTATGCGCCTTCGCCAGTAAGTTCAACAACAGTTGAACTGGGACTCAGGCTATGAGCCTTCGGCATCAAAATTGACAAAGTTCAAAAACAGTTGAACTGGGACTCAGGCTATGCGCCTTCGCCATTAAATCAAAGCTATGCACCTTCGTCAGTAAGTTCAACTACAGTTAAACCAAGACTCAAGCTACGTGCTTTCGCCATCAAATCCAACAAGTTCTACCTCACTCGAACCATAAGGCTAGATGCCTTCGTCCTCACATCTAACAAGTTCAACCATAGTTGAACTATTACTCGGACCAAGCGCCTTCATCATGGAACTCAGCAAAACCAAACCTCCAATGAATCGAGGCATAGATTAGGAACCCTCACCATTCAAGTAATTACTCCCAACTCGAACTAAGATCAGGAAAACGTGAAGTACGGCCCCGGTCAAACTACAAGGCCGCATTTTTTATCTTCACAGCCGATAGTTCGACCGTGCCCGAACTGGGACTAAGGCTAAGTGCCGCTATCGCCAAGCAACGTCTCCGACTCGCTCACCCCGAGTCGTAGCAGAAAAGTCATCAACAGTAGAAAACTAACATCCCTACTAGAGTCAAACTCAAAGGAAAATCATCACTTCAAACTCATGCAAAGAAAATATAAGGGGGAAAAAAGGGAGGTACAAAACAAATACAAGGCAAATAACGGAAAGGAGATTTCATTTATTTACAAAGTTAATTGCGGGTCATCCCCGCTTACACCTGGCCAAGGATGGTCTGTACAAGGAAAAAGAAGGAGAAACAACAAGAAACACCTAAACGCCAAACGGCGAACAAGACAAGAAAAAATGCATAATATCTTTTTACTCGGCGCCATCCACGCCACCATCCGTACCATCATCAGTCTTTGGCGTCGCCGCGTCAAAACCACAGTCGGTACGAGCCTCACGAGCCTTTTGACGCGCTCCCTCAAAAGTAGCTTCGGTCACGATACTGGCGTCCCACAAAGTCTTATATACATCACGTTGGGCCTTAGCAAAGACCCAGAGTTCACGGGCCTGGATGGAAGAAGTGGCCTCGTCCCGTAGGCGCTGGTTCTCTTCTTCTAAGGCCGTGATCCTGTTCGCCATGAATTGGGCAGCCTGCTCAAAGACACCGATCCGGTCCTCGAGACCCGCTTCTCTAAAGGCCGCAGCTTCCCTCTCCGACTCCCGCTGGGACTCGTGCACGCGGATAGCTTCCTTCAACGCCCCAGCCCTCAACGAGGCATCCCTCACCTGAAGCTTCAAGACTGCGACTTCACCCTCCAACGCAGCCACTTTCCCACTCCATGCCGCAGTTGCCTCCGCCGCCTTAGCCTGTCCCTGGCGCTCACACTCAGCCGCAGCCCTCTTTCCCGCCTCGAGCTCCTCATCCTTCCGATGGAGCAGCTCATCGAGAGCACTCGTTCTGCCAAGTATTTGCTACATCTGAAGCTCCCACCTCGCCAATTCCTCAACCAAGGCCCGGCTACGGGGTTCATTCCTTAAGCGTGCGCGCATCTCTTGGCACTGATCTCGGTAGCGGCGGTACTTCTCCAGCGCCCACAAAAATATCCCCGAGTAGACGTTGGCTCAACGGATGCTCTCCACCTCTAACAAATAAGACTGCAAAGCAAAGACAACGATTAAGATAAAGAACAAACTAAGGCAAAGAAGAAGCGAACCGACGTCGTATGACATACCCTCAAGCCCATCACTGCCACTTTATTCATCAGTTCGATATCCGTAACGTCCCTCAACGATGCATTCTCGACCTTCGAGCATAGCAGCTCAAACTGCGGCACCAAGCTTTCCCCTTGGAGCAATAAGTTCAACTCCGCGGGAACCTCAATGAAGCGAGATCGCCCATTTGCGCGCACCGCCGAATTGGTGAAGCCTTCCTGGAACATACGAACGTCGTCGGGGTCCAAGTCGAATTCGGAATCATACTCATCTCCTATAGTATCCTTTCCTCCTTCCGCCACCAGCGAGGTAGAATTGCCCGCCGTAACCACCGAAGGAGCGCTTGACTCACCAACATTAGCAGCCGCTGAGGAACTACCTCCCATACCAGTGACTGGAACCACCAATTGAGTCGCCGAAGCGACGGTATCATCATGGCCTAAACCAACCGGGGCAACCCCCATTGTTTGTCCACCCTCAAGGGCAGGCACCGCAGCCGTATTCCTCTCCGCATCCGCTGGGGGGAGTCCAAATTAATTACCACAGGAGTAGCCGATGTGAACACGACCCTATGACTTATCAATGGCCTCTCCTCCTCCTCATTGCATGGCGATTCCGTCCTAGGGCGCACAACCCCCGATGGCCCCTCGTCCCGAAGTGCGGCCCGTGCTGGAGAAGGAGCCGCTGAAGATTCAACTGATGCTGCCCTTGGTACTTGGCACGGTACTGGTGCTGTAGTGAACCAAGCAATTGCACCCGGCCGACGGATGGCCTACTGAGGGGCCCTGATGCGGCATGACCTCCCTGATTACAAAAAAACAAAGTTGACGAATAGAGTCGAAACAAAGCGGAATAGAAGAAGAAATCAACTTTTCACCTATCGTAGGACTACGGCCATACCTCTCCCAGAAAGACGACCATGTGCGTATCCCCACCGTATGGGGGAGAACGGTCTCAACCCACTCACTCACCCCGGTTAACGGAGCCGGTGGCAACTTTCTGGCTGCAAAATTGACACGAGTTAGAGCTTACGAGCACAAAATGTAAGGAGGGGTAGAAAAGAGCATTCGACGATTTGCATGATTCCAAGACTCTAGGAACCCAGTGGGGCATGCCACTAAATGTTCAGTCCTAATGTAGAATAAGTGCTCAAAAGGGCGAGGGTCGACCTCATCATCTAATTTTGCAGTCAGGCCCCTCGACCCACGAGGGCACGCTTGAATCATGGTACCGCGAACTCTTTGGGGAGCGTAGAGACTGAGCACATGTTGCAGCGTGACCTCCCTACCAGCTAGTTCTGCATACTTGATAAACATTGCTAGCAATTTGTAAAAAGAAGGAGCAAGCTGACCCGGGCATACCCCGTAATAACGATAGAAATCAACCACCAGCATTTGGAGTGGGAGCTTAAACCCTAACTTGAACGGATAGGCATAAAAGACGCAGTATCCCCTGCGGTCGGTGTGGACTCTCTCCTCGCTTCTGGCAAGAACGAAACCAGCATAGCTGGGGATGAGTTCCCGTAGTTGGGCCATCCCAATTTCCCCCATTAACGGGGCTTCGTCCACCTGATCCTCTCCACCATTGATATGAAGTCAGTCATCAGGAGTCCGGGCCAAAATACTATCTCGTCAACTGATGGAACTTCATCGGTCTCCACCGGTTCTGCACCTCCCATTGCCGGAAATAGCCCTTCAACCACTGGAAAGTTAACCGGAAGATCCATCGAAAGAACGTTTTTTAGAAGAACTGCTTGCCATTGTTGATTCACTAACGAGAAAGAAACAAAGTTTGATGGACAAAGAACAAAGATGAAGGTGAATTAGCAGGAAGAAAAGCTTCTTCAGAATCTCTCTCAGACAAGTAATGAAATTATGGGAAGTAAATGCTTCAGCCTTTATTTATAGGCAACACAAGTGGCTTTCACAAACCCCAATAACCATCATTAACTACATGACCAACCGCTAACCGGTTCAGTTCTACAGAAACGTGTGTCGTTGTGACAGACTCCATGTAGCGGCTTTTCGGTCACCAACCGGTGTCTCGCCTTCGAAACGGTTGTAACAACCTATGAACGCTGAGGATATGTTTTGTGCGGCTTCAAAATTTTGGACGTCGCCAAACACGTATCAAGCATTACCCTTACTCCCCTTGGCAACACAACATGCGACCCGTCCGCTGTGGTCGATGGTTATGCTCCCAAACAAATGTAAGAATCAGAGCACAACAAAGCTCGACCTCACTCGAATTAAGTTAAAGGGTCAAGTGCCTTCGCCAAGGAGAAGAGGTCAACTTTGATCGAATGACGACTTAATAACACGATAACAAAACACTAACGTTTTACTAGGCTAAGGGCCATCGCCAAATGGAATTCGGCCTCAACCGAAGCGACACTCGACCTCCCTATTCGAGTTTCTCAAACCACAGTCGATGAAGTACACTCATCGAGTTCGGCCAAGGCACGATCTCAATAAGCGGAGGGACTAACTGTGTGGGTCAGAATTCGACCCCACGATAATTAACGAATTTAATCCCGTCTTAAGTTAATTCATGATTAATAAGTGGTACGACCACTCAGAATTAACGGCACTTAACCCTCATTTGATTCGATCAACAAGGCCACGGCCCACCCGCCATCATGAAGGCGAAATCCCAACATGGTCACAACCACTTATTGCCAGCTCCGAAAGCTCACAACTATAAATACCAAGAGAGAAAACCCTAGAAAGGGGGCTTCTTCTTCACCACTATTGAAAAGAGAGAAAAGAGACATAACAATACCCATATTATGGGAAAGTAGAACACCATTGTAAGTCTCTAAACCTCTTTATGGAGAGGCAGACCAAATCAATACTATCAATAAAGGCTTTTAATATTTCTCCTCCTAACTCTGAGTACTTATTTTTGTTTCCTTCATTTAGTCCAATGGATTATTATGGTTTGCTATGATTATCCCACGATTTATTAATATTATTTTACACTCATAAAGTATATGATAACTTTTGAGGAAACAGTAGTCAAACAAATATGTGCTTAATTATGTGTTTTTTTTCACATGAGATCGAAATAACATAGAAGATCGATCAAGAGATTCTTGTAATCTCATTTTTTTATCATTTAAATTATAAGTGGAAATAAGAGACCTCAATTTCTCACAAATAAAAGCACTACACTTGTCACTATTTAATTAATATTTTTGGAAGATAGTATTTATTAATTATCAATATTTTCAGTTGTATATTTTTAAGTGCATGGACAGAGAGTAAAATGTATAAACCGTCTATAAGGCTTTCATACTAAAACTTCCTATTTAATTGTGACGACCCAAAGGGTCATCACCATATTTCTCCCTTTTTTCGTGCTTCCGAGGCCTTGAAAACCTCGCTTTTGGTTATCTCGATTTGCGTGTACAGTCCTAGTACGAAGATGGAAAGTTTTTATGTTAAATTATGTGAATTATATAAAAAATTTGAAGAATTTTGATATTAATATTGATATAGTTAACTTTGGTCAATATTTTGGGTAAACGGACCCAGACCGGTGATGTGACGGTCCTGGGAGGTCTGTAGAAAAATATGGGACTCGGGCATGTGCCCGGAGTCAAAATCCGAGATCCAGAACCAGAGTAAAAGAATTTTTCTGTTAAATTGTTTTCTGAAAATATTAAGGAAAAATAAAAATGAAAATGAGTTAGAAAATATAGGTATCGGGCTCGTATTTTGATTCCGACGCCCGGTACAGGTCTTAAATATGCGTTAAGTGCTTTCTGTGAAATTTGGTCGAAATTGGACGTCGTTTGACGTATTTCGGACCTAAATATATAAAGTTGGAAGTTTATGAACTTGAAATGAAAAATGATAATCTTGAGGCTTGATTATTTGATTTTGATGTTATTTTAGCAATTTGATCGCTCGAGTAAGTCCGTGGGATGTTGTTAAGTTAGTGTGTGTGTTTGGTTGGGAGCCTCGAGGGCTCGGGTGTGTTTTTGGAGGTGTTCGGGGTGGTTTTGGACTTAAGAGGTTAGCTGATTTTCTGCAATTTTCACACAGGGATTTTCTTCATCGTGTTCGCGCCAGTTGGCTCGAGTTTGCGTAGTTCTGTGTTTTTTCCCTTCGCGTTCGCGTCTTTACCCTCGCGAACGCGTAAGACAAATTCAGACCCCAGCAATTCTCTTCATCGCGTTCGCGTATCATTGTGTCCCTCTTCGACGTGTTCGCATGCCTTCTTTTCCGAACGCGTAGACCAAACCTGGACCCCCCCAATTTTCCTTCTTTGCATTCGCACCACACCCTCACGAACGTGATACACCCCAGGTCCCCCTTCTTCGTGAACATGACCTTTGTGTCGCGAACGCGTAGCACAAGAGCGCCCAGTGATTTTTAAAAGCTAAAAACAGAACCCATTTCGGGATTTTCCCATTACTTCACACGAGCTCCTTCCTTGAGCACTCCATAGGTGATTTTCAAGCTTCTCCTTCTCCATAGGTCTTTGTGTAAGTGATCTTAACTTCAATCCCTCATAATTTCTTCATCTATACACAAATCTATTAACCTTAAATCATGAATTCAAGGTAGGAAATGGGGGTTTTGGGTAGAACTAGGGCTTTGGAAATTTTGGGGATTCAACCTCAATTTGGGGTCGAATCTTGAAACAAATTGCATATTTGAACTCATGAGGTTATGGGTGATTGGATTTTGGTCCGAGGCTCGAGTTTGGACCATGTGGGCCCGATGTCGGATTTTGGTATTTTTGAAAGAATGATAGGAAATTCACTTCTAGGCTATGGGATTGTGTTGTTGAGCCTCAATTGATATTACTGAATTAATTATTGCCTAGATATCATTGTTTCGGAGTTGGATCCTAGAGGAAAGGCGGTGTTAGATACTTGATTTCTATTTTCGGACCGAGGTAAGTGTTTGATCTAACTTTGGCTCGAGGGAATAGGATCAGAATATGATATATTGCAATTTGCTAAATGATCGAATACGGTGTATAGGCATGGTAACGAGTATCTATACATAGGAGTCTAGCATGACCGTGGGTCCTTTTTTATACTTGTATTTGGTATGTTTTGGAACTCTTCCAAGCTAATTAATGATTTCTACATAATGCGAAGAGTTTGAGGATAAATTATGTAATGTTAATACTTTAGAGGGTTGGCTCGAACGATAAAAATACTATTGAGTATGAGATGAAAGTATTGGAAAGAGTTGTGATTAATCCCTTGCCGGGATTGTTTGAATATATTGAATATTTCCCTTGCCGGGATGTGAAAGTTATTGTTATTGTTCCCTTGCCGGGACTTCGTTGTTACTTGTGTTATTCCCTTGCCGGGACATTTCTTATTATTATTGTTTATTTCTCTCGCCCGTTTGGTTGTGACTGCTATTTGGGTGAGGAAGAGTGATGATGCACGAAGGGTCATTCCGTGCCATTTTTTATTATATTTGCACGAAGGGTCATTCCGTGCTATGTTTTGACTATTTATGCACGAAGGGACATTCCGTTCTCTGATTTGACTATATTTGCACTAAGGGTCATTACGTGCCATGAAATGAGAGTTATGTGAGGGAAATCACGAAGGGTGATGCCGTGCATTTTTATTCGATTACTTTGGGTGAGGATGAGAGTAAAAGCATAAAGGTTAATGCCGTGCAACCATTGAATTTCTTATTCTTTGGTAGTTATTATTGTGCTCTGTTTCTTAATTACGCTGATGAATTTTATATTAGGATTGTACTCCCCCATAGCATGTTTCCCTCCCTTTTAACTGTTTAGTTTCGGTACTTCTTTTCCTTTTATTGTATATGTATATAGAACTGTATAGGTTGATTTGGTAGTCCTGTCTAGCCTCGTCACTACTTTGCCGGGGTTAGGCCAGGCCCTTACTAGCACATGGGGTCAGTTGTGCTGATGCTACACTCTGTGCATTTATTTTTGCACAGATCCACGAGCAGCTTTTGGACAGCAGCAGTAGGACTTTACCCAGGAGCTGTCTTCAGTCCAGGGACTCACGAGGTAGACTAGATGGTATTCGCAATCCGAAGTTCCTTCCTTTATTTCTATTTGTTTCATTGTACCAAGACGGAGATATGTATTTTCTTTTTATTCAGACTTGTTTGCAGTACTCTTTAGTAGTCCGTGAGCTAGTGACACCAGATTTTGGGTAGAGATGTGTTTTAAATTTCTACATTTTGATTTCATTTTATTAGACTTAAAGTCTTCCGCACTTATTTAATTGTTATCAGTATTTTATATTGTTGAGATTGGTTAGAGAATGACTAAAGTTTGGCCGGCCTAGCTCCGTTAGTAGGCGCCATCACGACGCCCGATGGTGGGAAATCTGGGTCGTGAGTTGGTATTAGAGCTCTAGGTTGCATAGGTCTCACTATTCACGGACAAACTAGGTAGAGTCTGAGGGATCGATACGGAGACGTCTGTATTTATCCAGAGGCTACAGTGTTAGGAAAAATTTCACTTTGTTCTTTCTTGTCGTGCGATTCTATTTCTCAAATACTGATTGTCTTTCTACTTTGTTCATTCACAGATGGCGAGAACACGTGCTTCTTCTTCTACCGCGCAGCAGCCCGAGCCCCCAACAATAGCTCCTGCAAGGGGCAGAGGCCGAGGCAGGTGCAGAGCTCAGCCCCGGGCAACAGTTCCAGAGGTGGAGCCTCATATTGACTATGATGAGGAGGTTCCAGCCCCAGCAGCTCCAGTGGGCCCAGCTCAGGTCCCAGGAGGGGTCATGTTCACCCCAAATCTTCAGGACGCTCTAGTCCGATTGGCAGGATTTATGGATAGTGTAACTAGAGTGGGTTTACTGCTAGTAGCACCAGCCACTTCTCATGCTGGAGGAGGGGTTCAGACTCTTACTATGCGTACTCCAGAGCATGTAGCTCCTCGAACTCAGGTCCCAGTGGTTCAGCCAGTAGTGGTAGCTCAGACAGGTATTACAGCTCAGGCCGTCGATAGAGTGGCTATGTCTTTAGATGCTTTGTGGAGACTTGATCGGTTCTCCAAGATCTTCACCACCACTTTCAGCGGTGCTTCATCAAAGGATCCACAGGATTTTATATTCAGCTGTCATGAGATTCTCAGGACCATGGGTATACTAGAGACCAACGGGGTCGATTTTTGCACCTTCCGGCTTGCAGGTTCCGCCAAGACTTGGTGGAGGGATTTTTGCCTATCTAGACCAGTAGGGTCTCCAGCTTTGACATGGGATCAGTTCGCAGAGTTGCTCTTGGAGAAGTTTTTCCCCATCACTCAGCGGGAGGCACTTCGTAGGCAGTTTGAGCGCCTCCAGCAGGGCTCCATGACAGGTACACAGTATGAGACTAGATTTGTTGACTTGGCACGCCATGCGGTTGTGATACTCCCTACGGAGCGAGAGAGGGTCCGGAGGTTCATTGATGGATTGATTCAGCCGATCCGTCTCCAGATGGCCATGGGAGTTGGCAGTGATATTTCCTTTCAGGAGGCGGCCAATGCGGCCCACAGAGTTGAGATGGCCCTCGCACGGGGAGGTGGTCAGATGTCGGAAAAGAGTCCTCATCATTCTGGCAGATTCTGTGGTACCTCGTCTTGAGGTAAGGATTCCTATAGTAGAGGTCAGTCACCGAGGCCCTTTCAGTCCGCGCTTCAGGTTTCTCATGGCACTCCAGGCAGCGGTGGTTCTCAGTAGTACTATTCAGTTTAGCAGCCTATCAGTGCACCCCCACTTCAGAGCTTCAGGGGAGGACATTCAGGTCAACAGGGCCAGCAGTCGCAGCAGCCGAGATCTTGTTATGGTTGTGGTGACCCCGGTCATACTGTCAGGTTTTTCCCTCGAGCATCGGGCAGCTCTCAGTACAGGGTCCTCGCACTATGATTCAGGCAGCAGGTGATCCACAGCCCGCCCAGCCAGCCAGAGGCGGGGGTAGGGATCATAGAGGTGGAGGTAGGGACCATAGAGGTGGAGCTCGCACCGGCAGAGGTGGAGGTCAGGTAGTGGTTGATCATTATAGAGACACAGTTTAGGGAGGTGGGGCACAACCCCGTTGTTATGCCTTGCCATCTAGTCCAGAGGCCGAGTCATCAGATGCTGTGATTACAGGTACTATTTTGGTCTGTGACAGGGATGCTTTAGTGCGTTTTGACCCTGGGTCTACGTATTCATATGTGTCGTCTTATTTTGATCCCTACTTGGCTATGCCTAGTGATGCCTTGGGTTTTCGTGCATATGTATCTACACCAGTGGGTGATTCTATAGTGGTCGATAGAGTCTATCGTTCCTGTGTAGTAGTATTCGAGGGTCTTGAGACCCGTGTTGATCTATTGCTTCTAGACATGGTTGATTTTGATATTATATTGGGGATGGATTGGTTGTCCCCGTATCATGCGATCTTGGATTGTCACGCCAAGACCGTGACCTTGGCTTTATCGGAATTGCCCCGATTGGAGTGGAGAGGGACCCCAGGACATGCCACCCGCAGTGTTATTTCATATGTTAAGGCTCGACGCATGGTCGAGAAGGGGTGTTTAGCTTAT
>MU684466.1:7911-34968 GCA_026770625.1 Nicotiana glauca
GGTTCGATCAAAATTCTAGATAACAAATTAGCTATTCATAATGGTATGTAGAACTACAATACTAAAAGTCATAACCAACAATGAAAAATAGGAAGAGGAAGGAAAAACTCGTAGAAGAATTCTCCGCCTTGCTCCTCGCGTGTTCTTGCCTCCAAGGGTGTTGTCTAACCCTAAAGTAGTGTCTCTCGCCTCCTTAGGTCTAATTTGTGTCCAAAATATGTCCCCTCTTGTCTTTTGGCCGGCCTNTTCTCTTCTTGGCCGGCCTCCTTTGTTTAATATAGGGTTTAGGGCTTAAAATTCCGTATTTTGCACTTTGGTCCCTGAAATTTTCGCTTCCTGCCGCGGTCCCACCGCGGTTACGCCAGGACCGCGGCCAGAATGGTCCTCTGAATCTTTGGTAATGTTCTGTCGCGGTCCTACCGTGGTCCTACCGTAACCGCGGTTTTCATCCTGTTTCATTTGAAATTTGGAAAAACGTAAACCATGAAAGTTGTAGCCCCTTTGAGTTAGCTTTCCAACCATAGATTGTGGAGCCCAAATGAAGTTCTGAGAAAAACGTTATGTCTATTTTACTAGACAGTGCGCAATATGCCTCCTCGAGTCTTCGTTTTATTGTTTTATCATCCGTTGATCCCCGAATACGATCCCGGCTTAATTCCTTAGGTTTTTACTCAGACTTCAAAGCTCCAAATCACTTGAATTAATTTCATAATATCTATATAGCTCGGAATCACTCTTACAAGGCATAAAACACACTGTTAGTGTAAAACACTAGCGATTAAAGCTCAAACTCAACTAAAGTGCAGTAAATTAGAGTGTAAGAATAGACTAATATACGTAATTATAGTCTATCATCAGAATCCCTATGTAATCGTGACAGTTAGGTTATGTGAAGTAATTGTTTTAAAGATTTTCAACTTTAGAAAATATGGTGTAAAGAGGAACTCTAGATAGGTATATGGTATAACTTCCCCTACTCTAAATCGGTTAGTCTGCCATACATTTTAGCTTGTTTGTCCAAGCTATTTTTGGCCAAAAGTATTTTTTTTTGTCAAAAGCACTTTTAGCCAAAAATTGAGGTGTTCGGCCAAGATTCTGAAAGGGAAAAAAGTACTTTTGAGGAGAAGCAGAAACAGTTTTGGAGAAACAGAAAAAAGTAAATTCTCTCTAAAAGCACTTTTTTGAGAAGCACTTTTGAGAAAAATACACTTAGAAGCAGTTTTTTAAAGTTTGGCCACACACTAATTATTGCTCAGAAGTACTTTTCAAACTAATTAGCCAAACACAAACTGATTTTCAGCAAAAGTACTTTTGAGGAAAAAAAAGAAAATTCTTACAATAAGCTCATTTTTGTAGCTTGGCCAAGCGGGCTATTAGTCACTTACTCACTTCCCATTTCCCAAACGACCAAACCTAAATAAAAAATTAGATTTACACTTTGTTTGGATCATTGTTCCCTATCGTTTTATAATGTATTGTATTGTATTGTATCGTATTGTACCATATCGTCTTATGAATACAATGTTTGGATAGATTATATTGTTTGTTATTGTTAAATAATATTTTATTATTTGGTTTGACTGTATTGTACTGTACTGTAACTGATAAATTTACCAAAATACCCTCAATTGTTTAAATATTAAATTTATCAAAATTATGTATAAAAATAATTTTAAAAACAAAACAGAAGAAGGCAAAACACAATAAGGAAGCAGAACAAAGGAGCGAGACAGAAAAAGGCAAAACAGAGGAGCACAACTAATTAAAATTGAGTTACAAGCAAATTAAAAGAAAAAAATAAAACAGGAGGCAACAAAATACCTTTAACATTGGGTTGGAAAAAAATAAAGTAGGTTATAAGTTGGAGATTTGGAGCTAAAATAGAAAAAAGATAAAGGGTAAAATATAATTATGGATTAATTAGTTAGGGAATAATTGGAAAGAAAAATAGAAAACAATCCCACCACATCAAATTAGTTGTTTCAAAAAGGAGACTTTTCATTCTTCCGGAACAATGGATTTGACAATACAATAAAATCAATTTTAATAAAACAATCAAAACAAACATTCTTTTGGGATAAGAATACAATGCAATACAACGAGCAACAACCAGGGGCGGAGCTACAGTAGTGGGTGCGGGTTCGGGCAAACCCAATGACTTTTTCCGAAACCCTGTATTGGTATTGAAAATATTTCTACATCTATATAGATATAACATTCCGAACCCAGTAGGAAAGCATCCGTGGGTTCAATGGTAAAGGATGTGGGTTCACCTAGAGAAGATGTGGGTTCAATTCCCACTTAAAGCAATGTTTTATTTCCTTGCTTTTTACATTTTTTGTTTTACAAATCACAAACTAAACAACGACGACGTTTTCTTCTAATAGACATAAGAACGTTTTTCCTATGACTTTCCTCTAAACAGAGACTAAACTAATATTTTTTCTTTTAATAATAAATAAAATATAAAAATATTTTCTTTCTAATAAACAAAAGAACAGAAGCCTTCCAACTCCAAACAACAAACCTCAATTTCAAATAAAAAAATTTAGGGTTCTGCTCTGACAATCGCTGCTACCCCAATATGCCAGACGCCCTCCAATTCTCCGCTGTGTATGTTCTTTCTCCCTTAAAAGTTAGACCCTTCTTCCTTCTTCAACTTTTCATGTTTTTCTCTTAGTGATCCACTGTCCTAATTTCTTATTTTTAGTTTCTTAGTGAGACCAACTTGCATTCACATGGGTACTACTTAGAGATAAAATTATCATTATATTTTATATAATAAATGTGGAAAGCAAGATTTGCAAACAAATGAAAATCTGAATCACTATTCAAATTTAGCCTTTTAACCTCTGAAGAACAGAAGATCTGTAACCATTGCCTGTGATGAAAATACAAAGAAATGAACCTCCTATTTGTAGTAACAGTAAAATCTATCAGCTTTTCATTTATCATTGTTTTTCTCATTTGACATCACTATTTCTTGATATTAGACTTTGTTACTAAACCTATGTCGGAATGCTAGAATTTAGAACCCACTACGTTCGAAACCTAGCTCCGCCTCTGGCAACAACCATCCAAACAAGGTGTTAGGGTTCTTCACTTCTTCTTCCTTTGCGACTGCTGCGACTGCCACAGCTGCTATTGTGCTTGTTCTCCACATAAATTTTCTTCTAAATTTTCTGTTAAAGACTCATCTTTGTACAGTCCAAGAATTCAACAGAGTTTTCTCAACATCAATTGTCAACATGCCTTGGTTTCATTTATACTGTTGTTTCAAATTAGTGTTATTGTCAAGCTTTGTAGTTTGCTCTTCATTTTGTAAAGTATTTACGAATAGCAGGGCTGTCTTGCCACTGTGCTGGCCGAACAGCAAATCAGCAATTTAAGAATTTGTAAATAACCGAACTGAACTTTGAAAAAATCGCACCGAACCGTAAATACATTGGTTTGATTTGTTTATTAATATTACAAAATCGAAAACCAATAAACCGAATCGTATTTTAATAATAACCGATCGAATCGACCGACGCTAGGTTTACTGAAATTCAAAAGAGAAAAAATAGGTTTTCCGGGACATTTTTAACTTAAACATAAATCTTTTCTTTCAATACAATTGTAGCGGCATCTGGGAATGTCGAACAGCAAGTATGAATACGTAAAGTGTTTTGAGGCAGAAGACGAAGTAATGTACCCAAATATCATTGTTGTTCAAATTGATGGCCGCCATTTTGGCAGGTAATGCAATATTTGTGGTGTGCATGTGCTTTGTTATGTTCTTTTCTTCTTGATATATGAAGCCTTAACTTAGTGATTAGGTAAAGGTGTTGAAATCAAGAGATCTACGTTTAAAATTCTATTGAAGTATAGGTCGGTGTTCCAGTTAAATGCTGATGCGGAATTAGAGTGGTGATTCTTGTCAATTGGTCTTGTAGATACTGTGAATAAACTCTTACTGCTAGAGAAAAAGTATCCCTTTTGGGTTTCTGGGGGTTGTTTGATTTGCTAATTTGCATTGTATATGTCTAGTTTCTCGGAGAAGCAGGGATTTGAGAAGCCGAATGATGAAAAAGCCTTGAACTTGATGAATGCTTGTGCTATTAAGGTATTAGAGAACTTCTCTGATGTTATATTTGCATATGGATTTAGTGATGAGTACAGGTATGATGCGTATATTACTTTAGACAATTATACAATTTTTCTTTTCCCGTTGAAAAGCTTGACAATGTGGTACAATAATTTATGCAGTTTCATTTTGAAGAAGGAAACCACTTTTTACCAGAGGCGAGCAAGGTTTGTAACCTTTTTCATAGCCCAAATATTTGTGTTATTTGTGTTTATCAAAAAATGATGAGTGATTTGAATGATGCACGTTGTCTTGTTTGCGTTCATATATCGCGTGCATAGTACACCATTGCTCTTGTATTGGCTCTTGTTTGAGTAGCAAATATAACTGTACTTGTTTACTTTCATATATCGTGTCAGCATTGCCCCCCCCCCCCCCCCCCCAAAAAAAATGCCAACAACCTGTCATTATTTGAAAATTAGTTGACACATTTGACCTGGCACTGAGGAACTGTAAGAGTTATTATATAACCAGTCTTTAACAGTGAAAGTAATTCAATTATGCTTATGGATTTTGTTGGATAATTATCCTTTCTTTGACTTGAAAGTATCATGATGCATTTAAGGGTGAATTTTAGAATCTGCTAGCTATCCATGACCGATATTCCTCTTACTTTGTCAATACCTCTTGGATAATTTATCCACTCTCTCTCTTCCTCTTTCTCTATCTTTCTCTTAACCACTCATTTCTACACTGGTCTGCCCCGTCTTTTCATTCCCCTTCTTTAGCATGATTTAACTGATCTATTTGATATGTCTATCCATCTCATCTTCAGAGTTATATATATATATATATATATATATTTTCCATTTCTTAGACTTGGCTAATGAGAAGGAAAAGCATCTCCAACTCGCTAAAGTCACTTGTTGTAGATGCATAATAAACAGTATTAGGGAAAATTAGAGATTGGTCACAAAACTTTCCTTACGAAGGCACTAGGAAAATCTCAAGGCATGGTCACCTTTGCTGTCCATTCATTTGTCTTCTGACTATAAGATGACAACACTAGAAATATGTTTTTGTTTTTAGAGAAACATAACTGGATTAAGTACATTGGATTATAAGATACAAAATGTCCCTCTTGTTTTAATCTGGATGACAAACAAAAGTGAGATATGTAAAATAGTCCTAGTTTCCGCATTTGAGATGAAGCTGCTCATGGTTTTCCTTAGCTGACAAGAAATTTGACTGTGCAGCAAAATACTCTCCATTATTGTGTCTTTCTTCTCATCTACATTTGTAACCAAATGGAAAGAGTTCTTTTCTCAAAAGGAGTTAAGTGTGTCTCCATTATTCCATTCACGAGTTATCAGCTGTGCATCAATGGAGGTTCTTCAGGCATATCTTCTATGGAGACAAACAGAATGTGAGTTCACCTATTGAATATCTCCAATTTATAATTACTTGGTACATGGGGTGTTGGGATAAGATTTGATGATAAAGAATATTAGTTCTTCTTACAGGTCATACAAGCAATCTATACAATACTTGTTTGTGGAAGTTGGTGGTTTTTGGAAAGTCAGAAAAGGAGGCCAAAGAGATTCTTAAGGTGCTTACTTAAGTTTGGCAATAAAAACTTGAATTATTTCCTCAATACAATGACATGCTTAAGATTTACGATTTGTTCCTCAAATATTCTTCTTCTTCATTTTTAAATTTTATTCAACATTACCTAAATATAATGTTAAAAGCATATAAAAAAGAAAAGTAGAATAAACTTAAAAAAAAAAAAAAGAAGCTTCAACCGGCCCCTAACAAGCCCACTAGCGGCTCACATAGTGGTTATGGATTGTGGGTTGAGGTCAGGCCGTCTCCACGGGCCAGTGACCAAGTGGGCCGGTCTTGGTCCAGGCCGGTCCACTTGCCAGATATAGTAACAGATTGTTATTAAATGCTAGTATCTACAGAAGGAAAGCAATTACAAGCATAAAGTGGCTTCATGTGCATAAAGCAAGATGCTTATTACAGAAGGTCTTAAAAGGAATAGCTTTACGTAAAAAGAAAACGATATGAAAGCTTCCAGCAAAGGTTTCTGGAGTGATAGCTCTGATTCATATCTGCGATCTCTTATTGATTACATATCTACTGATCGTTACCTTGGAAACATGTGTATTGAACTCCTTCAGAAAATGTCAATATCCTTCAGAAAATGTCAATACCTGCATATGTTGAGAAGCTATGTTGCGCGGACTCTCCAAAATGTAGCCGCACCCGTGTCGGATCCTTCAACAATGCACTACTTTTGGAGGATCCGACACGTATCCGACCACATTTTTGGAGAGTCCGAGCAACATAGTTGAGAAGTGTCTTTTATTTCATTAAGCTCATTATTCCAATTTTTCCTCTTTACCATTTGTCATTTGGATGAACCACGTTACTTGATGCTAACTAATAGTGGGCTTGGGGCCAAAGTTTTGGATTCTGAGATTCTAAGTTATAGGTCAAGATCATAAGATGCACGAGTCTTTTCCCCTATCTGTACTTAAAAAAGTACAAAAGGATTTCCCAATCTTTAATTCTTTTTCCACTTCCCGGGCAATTTGAGTTTGCATTGTGTGATATGCTTTCAATTAGTCAATTCTCGCAGATATATGCTGTGGTCCTTACAACATAGCAATATATGATTTATGGCCTCCCTAATTGTTTACACATTTTCTTTCCCCTTAGGCTTTCCTAGTCTGTCTGCTTGTATCATAAGGGTGCTCTAAGGCAAGTCTACTCCTCTTAGCACAATCTTTGTGCTTATGAATTTCATATATAACTGTTATCTTTCTCAAAAAGAAAAATGGTGCTGTACGGCAAGTTTGCGACCCTCATACTTTTTGAAATCGAGGCTTGATGGTGTTGTTACTATGTGAATAGGGAACACAAAAGCAGGAGAAAAATGAATTACTCTTTCAGCAGTTTGGTATCAACTACAAGGACCTTCCACAGATTTTTCGTCAAGGGTCTTGTGCCATCAAGATAAAGGTAGCTACCTTCATCCCGCTTCTCCTAGAGAAGTATATATCTGTATAAGCATGCTGGTGCATGTGCCACTACTCCTTTTTTTGGTTTCTCCTTTTCAGATCTTTAAGATTTGGAGAAAAAATGGCATTTGGATTTTGAAACACACTTTTCGTTAAATAGTAGATGTGTGTGGTTTTTTAGGGAAGAAAACAAGAGAATGGACTAAGAATTTTAAAAAGTTGAGTCAGAAGAAATGATTTAAAATGGTTTTGATTTTTTCCCGAACGAGGGATGGGTGGTTTTGCTGGATGGTGCCTTCCTGACGGTAGGTCCAATGCTCTCCAAAAACAGAATATAGAAACCAAGTTGGAGACAAATATGTTTTCAAGAGCAGACACTTTTATTTTTGTCTGAGTTTGCTAACAAACTTTCCCTTAGGACCACCTTTTTGGTTTAAAAACTTCTTTCTTTCTTGCAAAAAGTCTATAATTTTAGAGGAATGATCTGTTTTTATGGATTAAGTTCATTTACTTCGAATTAACATGTTAATATACACCCAGTTAAATGTATGCTTAAAAAAGAGCAAAGCGAGTAGTAATTGTTTTCCACACTCCGAGCCTTGGTGAGTCATCTTATTTGTTGTTCTTTTTCATGTAGCAGTAATGTGTAGCTCTTATATCTTGATATAAAATGACATATGCATTAAAGGACTCTTTTTGTGAATCCTCTCAATCACAAAAAGACTGATGCTTGTTCTATGCTCAACCCATGAAAAATTCCCCCACTAGAGGGCTAGGAAAGGAAGAGTGGAAAGTATAGCGGTGCAGTTTGCTCATCACTATAAGGGGGGTACTTCATATTATGTGTCTTCCCATCCACATTCTTTAGTTTATATTTGTCCATATTAATGCAGGTGGAAGATATTGTGAAATACCGAGAAAATGGCACTCCTGTTAAAAGACCAAGGAAGAAAGCAGTCATAGTTCACTCTGAAAATATAGCAACAAAAGGCTTCTGGAATAACTACTCATGCCTTACTGAGGAACTTGGTTTGCTTGCAGAAGGCATTAATAAGATTAAGCCTGAGTATTTGAGGTCTTTCCAATTTGAAAGCAAGTTGATGTTATCTACTTGGATTGTAGTCCGGATAGACGGTTGTCATTTCCACAGGTATCTTGTACTTTCTACCCAATGATCTTCACTATTACTAACTAATTGTTTTATGACCTTTTGCTTGACTTGCATAGAAGTGTTGACATCATTCTTTTTGATTTATTGTTGTCCTTGTGTATTTTTTCCTTTTCCACTCGATGCACTTGCTCTTGTCTGCGATATGCTTTAGACTGATTTATTCTTTTTGCTTCAAATCCCATGTTCCATGTCAAAGTGATGTGGCATGATTCTTGCTTATTTTGATAGAGTATGAAAATTTATAGGTAGTATGCATTTTCTGGATAATGTAATCCATGTTTCAACGGGAGTTGGGTTTTCTTATATGCCTATTTTCTTTATCACGTCTGGATTTCTAATTCCGGATTAAAGAAGAAACTCCAAGCATTTGCTTAGTTAGTTTTCTATTATGTCCTGGAAACAACTGCAGTTGTTCAAAACATTCTTGGTTGTTGCCAATAATCCTTGAAGTGTATCAGACACAACATCATGGTTATAATACATGATATATATAATATCACTAATATAAACTCATGTCTAATACTGAGCATGTCATTTGTGAAATCTAGTTTGGAATTGCTGGTGTCCTGATCTTGACTGATTGATCGTAGGTTTTGTGAAGATAATGGTTTTCAGAAGCCAAATGATGAGCAGGCACTGAATCTTATGAACTCATGTGCGGTTTCTTTGCTAGAGATGTTTAAGGATATTATCTTTGCATATGGGGTGAGCGATGAATATAGGTATTAGTTCCTTTAACATCTTTGATTCACTTATAACATAACCTTTTCCTTTTCCTTTTATAGTTTATCGTAAGAGATTAATTTTTTCTTTCAGCTTTGTTTTGAAGAAAGAATCTCTATCATATCAGAGGAGGCCAAGGTAACTCTTTCATCACCTTTCATAAGTTCCTTGGAAAGTGTGGTGGTTAGCTAACACAACATATTAAGAGGGAACCAATTGGAGATTGTCAGAATGTGTCCTATTAAATGCTTGGCTTGTTTGAGTGGTGAAATTGTCCTTCTAGAATATTTTGCATTTATAGAAAATTCTGACTTACAGCGATTTCTCGAACCGTTGTCATTAAATTGGTTGAAGTTTCAGTGTGAGTCTATTTGGCCATGCACTACGGCAATCCTCAATTAGTTTGCCCAATGTTGTATTGACTTTCTTTTTTATCAGTAATATTAAAAGGTATATTAACTTGCTCTTCTGATCATCATTTCAGTGAAATCGTCTCTGCCATTGTATCTCTTTTCTCTGCCATGTATGTGATGAAGTGGAAAGAGTTTTTCCCTGAGAAAGAGTTTAAAGAACAACCTTATTTTGATGGTCGATCCATTTGCTATCCATCATCTGAGATTCTTCGAGATTACTTGGCTTGGAGACAAGTTGATTGTGAGTACTTCCTATTCTATTTATTATTTTAAAGAATTTCACAAATTAATCAGGTTTATATGAAGAAATTTTTGTGTTCTTCTTGGTGCCATGCTAAAGGACAAATCATACCATATTGACAATCCAACTTTAATACCTTGACATGTAGGTCACATAAACAATCAGTACAATACTTGTTTCTGGCTGCTTGTTAAGTCCGGAAAGAGTAGAACTGAAGCGCAAAGCTCTCTGAAGGTGTGGAATCTCATTTCTAGATTTTTAAAGCAGGTCGCTTGTTTCAGATGAAGTAGCATGATCTAATATAATGTGTGATTTTGCGTCGTTCCGTATATGAGCCTTCTCATTTTATGTTAAAGAGAAAAACAACTTCGACATCCAATACAAGCTTCACTTGCATTCCTTTAGATCTATCTAGCTTACAAACCTATAGAAAGTAGTACAAGCTTCTTCTTTTTTCTCAGCATGCACATTATTGGTGCTGAAGAAATAATCTTCTAAATTTCTGAGATATAAATTGTTAGAAATAACAGATTCTTGCCTATGCCATCTTTCCTTTTTACGTGGACTGATGACTCTAAATCTCTGAATCCCAATTGTTTATTGGAAAAGACCATGTGTTGCCTTTGATACATTCCTTTTTTGACATTAATCAACAACATAGGCTGTATGACATATTGTGCCACTGTGGGCTATATCCATTTATTATCAGTTTGTTTGCCATATCTCCACATTGAAGAAAGTAGTTTTGCCGCCTGTGTTAGTGGTAAATTATCGCTACATTTGTTGGCATCGCACATTTTCTGTGTTTGATGACCGGAATGCTTTGACTGGAAATACATTCAGCAATAATAAGTCCACTTGGTAGATGTATTAGGAGTTATAAAAAATGTGATATATAGTTCTTTGAGTGTCTGTTCCTGCTTATAGTACGGTCAGGAAGGGAGTGTTCAAAGATGCAAACACTTCTTAAGCCAGGGGAGAGTAGTCGTTGAGAAATTGGATATCTTATTATGACTGGAAGTAAAGCAGTGGAAATGATAAGTGATGCAGAACTTTAGTTAGTCTTTCCAATTGGGCAATGTCTTTTTTTTAGCCTAGCACATAGCGAGGACTAAGCTTTTTGAAAGGTAAAGTAAGAATCTTGTTCAAGCTAGCACTAGTTTTGACTATTGTGGCATATATCTGTTGGGGAAACACACTTAGTTATGGCAATTGAGACTTATACAGAGATGAGATTCCGTTAAACATAGAAGTGGACATACTATGTGAACTCTATTTGCACTGAAACCTTAGTTCCTAAAGTTAACTTTTCTCGTCTAGGAGATTTTATCAAGTAAGTGTAGATTAATAATCTTTTGAGTTGTGTAATTTGGCTCTGTAGAAGTCGACCGCACACTCAAATTTATACTCAAACTTTGATTTAACCTTGATAACTCAATGGGTCTGTTACTGCCATATCTCTCATCCTGTTCTGATCAGATATAAGCAGATATGCATGATATTAATCTTGATCGTCCAATGACCATAAAAGTCCCTTTTGTTCTGCAGGGTACCCAAACTCAGGAAAAGAATGAGTTGCTTCGCCAGTTTGACATTGATTACAATGCGCTACCAATCATGTTTCGGATGGGTTCCTCTGTTTTCCAGGACAAAGTACCTCTCTCTCTCTCTCTCTCTCCCTCCCTCCCTCCCTCCCTTCCTCCCTCTCTCTCTCTCCTTAAAGTACTTTTATCTTATGTTTGATGATATTGTAGACCAAGCCTGAATTTCTTTTGTTTTGGCCTTCTACCTCCATACGGATGATGTGAATAAATTTAGGTCTGGCATCACTGGTAAACAACTTGATTAGGGAAAAATGTCAAATTTGTCCCCGTACTTTGATAAATTGTTCATGTTTATCCCTCATTCTACTTTCCGTCCAATTACGCCCCATGGTTAACAAAGTAAACAAAATCACCCCAACCCTAACATATCTCCACCGTGGCAATGGACCCCCTCACTTAAACTGCCAACTGGGCAAATTATCAACCCTAATTTTAAAGACCCCTCACTTCTCCTCAATTTTCAGCTCACAACTCGATTCAGTCCGAACCAAACCAGTCCAAATGCTCTCAAACATTAAAGTAAGTTCTTCTACTCAATACCAAGTATACTTAACAAGACATTGCTGATTTCAAATACAAAAATTGGAGTTCAATTCAAACCCACTTTGATACTTAAAAGCTGCTCAATAATGGAGTTTTTTTCCTGCTCCGATTTGTTTCCCAACAGCAACCAAGCATTAGGAACAACTTAGCCCCTCAATTCTAGCTTCAAATCATACAGAAAACCTCCAAATATTCTATGAAGCTCAGATTTCGAAGTTGACATAATGAAAACGTCGAGGAACTCCATGTCTAAGTAAACTTGATTTTTTTCTTTCAGATTCTTTGTCAATTCAGCTTCACAGCAACAATTAATGATTAATTCTAGATATACCCACGTTTTTCCCTCACCAAAACTCAATCAAACTTCAAAGATCCTTTGAGTAACTCAAACTTCAGATTCACAATAGTGAAGAACAACAGGTCTTTAAAATTAGGGTAGATTATTTGTCCAGTTGACAGTTTTAAGTGAGGGGGTCCCATTGCCACGGTGGAAATCTGTTAGGGTTGAGGTGATTTTGTTTACTTTGTTAACGGCGGGGGCGTAATTGGGCGGAAAGTAGAACGAGGGGTAAAGGCGAACAATTTATCAAAGTACAGAGACAAATCTGGCTTTTTCCCCACTTGAATATTACCTTAAGAAGTGACATTTGGTTCTTGTCATTAATGAGATAATTAATCCATCACGAGCATGTTTTCGTTTGAATCAATCAGAAGTTTCAATCTCAAACGTGTAATTTGTTCTCTGTCTCAACTGTATTCTTCACATTCAGAAGCTACACTCGGCACACAGGTTCATTCACTATACGTACCGTTGCTTTGACTTTGGTGCGGATCAGACTGGTGAAATGGGTGATCACTTGTTCTTATATCTTCTTTTTTGCTTTTAAATGCAGGATGAACTAACTGGAAATGACGAAGTAGTTGTTGAACACTGCAATATAATTGACGCGAGCTTTTGGAAAGAACATCCAAGAATACTTCTTGAGGAGGAGCCATTGCTGACGATTTTGCGGCCCCATAGCAATAAAATGCTTCGATTGTCTTGATGTTGAAAGAGGAGCTGCTCCCCAAGTTATTAATCATATTCAGTTTTCATTAGATCAGAAAAATAGTTTCAAATTGTCAAATATGTAGATTAGTCATTTGCCTTTGATTATTCCCTTAACTCCTTTTTTTTCTTCTTCTTCTAAGGGTTAGCAAAACACCCAGAACATTAAGAGCCCGTTTGGACGTAAAAAAAGTCACTTTTTTCGAAATTTTTTCACTTTTTTCAAAATTGGTGTTTGGCAATAAAATTTCAATTTTCAGTTGAAGATGAATTTTGAAATTTTTCAAAAATTTGAAGAACTCCAAAAAGCCGTTTTTCAAAATTTTCACTTATATTATACACAAAACTTCAAAAACAATCCAAAGTTATATTCATGTCGAAACACAACTCTAATTTTGATATACCATTTTCACTTGATTTTTTTTTTTTTTTTTTTTTTGGAATTTTACATTTCATATGTCCAAACGCCCACTTAGTAAAGAAGATTTTCTGTTGTATCAATTTTAATATTTAGGTCAATAATGGTTACTGATGAGTTCTTGAAGCCTTTATTTGTTCTCACCTTCTTAACATACAGTTGGGGACTCCAAAAATAAGCTCAAGTAATATGTGTTGGGCTTTTTAAGTTTGGTACTTAAAAGAGGGTGAATGAGAAATGGAGGGAAAATAAAATATTTGAGTTTTTCTCTTTGACATAGGGATATTGTAACATGTTGGAGGAATAATAAAAGGCTTTTGATGGGTATATATATATACATTTGCTCTTCTTCTAGCTCTTAAAGAGTTAAGAAGAAAGCAAATCTCGCGCCGTTGTCGCTCGGCTTCGGATTTGGATAGATAGATTGATTAATTTTTTTGGACATAATTTCTTTAATTTTTTAATCAAATATTAATTAAATGATCCAAATATCCAACCCGAACCGGATCCGTGCAAGATTGGTCTGAATTTTTATTTAAATTTTCCTCCTGGATTGTTAGTATTTAAATTTTCCTCCCTTTTTGAAGTGTTTGTTTTGAAGAGTTGCGAACTTTCAGAAACAATACTTCCATTGACTAAAAATTCGTTTGATTCCTTAGTTTTGGTACCAATACGCTAGTGAGTTAAGTTGTTCTATCCTGGGAGGATAATATTCCAACACCTTGGGTACTTGAAAGGAATAATTATCTTAAGGACGCACTGTGTATTCAATGGGATCGATTTTTTCCGAAATTATTTTTCCTGATATTATTTCGACATTCTGTTGCTGCTAACTTTCTGTTTATGTTCCAAAAATTTACTGTTTCGTTATTTATTATAGTAATACAGATCGACTAACAATATATCACTATTTGGAATATTGAAAACACAGGTCTAATCGAAATTAGCCTTTCATTCATTTTGAAGTACATCATCATCATTGTGAGCATGTGATTTTTGCCTCGTTTAAATTACTCTTATAGAAATCTTAGAATTATTTCTTTTATTATTTAATTTTTAGGATTTAATTGCGTATTTTTGTGTTATTTTTATTTGTGTGTGCATGATAAGTCATAAAAATACAAAAATTGCATGAGCATTTAGAATTTAATTTTTACATTTTTAGACTAATTAGTAATTAGGTTTTTACAAATATAAGAAAAATCACAAAGAAATTCTGTTTTGTTTTGTTTGATTTTAATTTTAGTCTTAGGTTTGTTAATTTCTTTTAAATTGATATTAGAATAATGGTAGTTTAATTAGATAGTTTGAGATAATTGTGGGGTTTATTTTTAAGTTTTAAGATTAAAAAAAAGAGAGAAGAAAAAGAAAGAAAGAGAGAAAAACAAATAAAAGAAAAGAATTGAAGGAAAAGGAAATAAAGAAAAATGGTTTAATTGGGCCAAGTTTATTAAAATTCAACAGCCCAAGCCAAACCCCCAAGGAAACCCGGTCACAAGCCAAAACCCGTCTCAGACACCCGGTCCAGCTCCCCTAGTGCTAAACGACGCCGTTTTGGTTCGGATCGATCTCGACCGTCTAGGTTTTGTGATCCAACGATTGAGAAGCCCACCTTGATTAATATATAAATGTCCTAACGTTACCCTACCCCTTCAGACCCCCCTACCCTATCGTCTCTCTCACTCTAACTCAGAGATCGTAACGCCGCCTTCTACCACCGTAAACAGCCGGCCAGAAATTTCCTGCGCCGGCGGCGAGTCTCCAAATAACCCTAAAATTACACCATAGATGCTCCTCTCCCTCCCCTTTCCAGATCCGGCCTTAGTTTCTTTCGAATCCCCGTCAGACTCCTCGAATCTTGAATAGAAGATCCTGACCCAAAACCCTAACTCATCAAATGGCCTCCAAATTTACACCAAGGCATCTTCTCTTCCCCCTCATCACGATCCCTTCATTATCCCCACTCAAATCCCACTGGAACTCCTCGAAATTTCAAAACCCTAGCCGCCGCTTTTGTTCTCTGGTGGCGCCTCCTCCTCCAAACCCAACCAAACTTACACCCTAGACTCACCTTAACCCCCTCTTCCCAAACCCTAAGCCGGATTCCTTAAAGTCCGGTTTAAATTATTCGAATCCCAAATCAAGGGTTTGAGTCCAAGTCTGAGTCGAAGACTAAGGTTATCAGTGTTCAAATAGTTCCAAAAATGATATTATGTGTTTTTTTGGGCAAAGAACAAACATATAATATTATTTTTGGGGCCAGATTCAAAGTCAATTCAGTTAGGGCCGAAATCGGTAAGTTTCTCAATTTTCCTTTTTTTTTTTTATTTTTTGTTTTCTTTCTCTTTGAACAGTAGGTGTTCCTCCAATGTATATTTTCTGTTCTTTCATTTCCAGTATTTTGTTTGAGTTAGGGTTCTTCGATTTAGGTCTTTGATCTTCGTATATCGCAGTCATATGGTTTAGTTCTTATTTGATTGTGTGTTTGTTTCAATTAATTGATCCATGATTGTTGCTGTTAACTTGACTTTAGTTTCAATTCTGTTCGTTTGCTGTTAATTGTTAGTTCACTGATTGCCATAGGTTATAGTATTGATAAGAATCAATTTGATTAGTTAGATTGCTTATTTCAATTTTAGGATTGGTTTGGATATAGCTGAATACCCCAGCCTTGATTGCTAACCATGGTTAGTTTGGACTAAGATTAACAGGGTTGGGGGTTAGTTTGACTAGGTTGGTAATTTCAGAATAAATAAAAGGGTAGTTTAGGTATTTTAGATAAGAGAATCTTATAGTAACTGAAATTGGAAATTCCTAGAACTTTCTAGATAGGGTTCCAATTAGAATTTTAGAAACTTACTGATTTAGCTTGGGTAAGAAGTCAGTCTTTCAGGGACTAATTAAGGTAAAACTAAAAAAATAAAAGAGGGGGCAAGGGTGTAAAAATAAAATCTGAAAAGTACTTAGCCTTGCCTATAAAGGCAGCCCACTACTGCCTTGCCTGACAGGTTTGGAGGTCTGAAAATTTGAAATTCAAATTCAAAAACAAAAGTTTGATATCTGAGAGTGTGAGAGTTCATTCTAGATCTTAGATCTTCTGAAAACCAAAAAATAACGCAAAAACTCCAAAAATATTATTCCATCGAAGTTTCTTAGAATAATTTCGAATTTCAGCTGTTAATTCGAATTTCCAGCTTAGATAAGGAAGAAAATGACCTGAAGATTTCTTGTGTTTTTGGTTGCTGAAGTTTCAGAAGTTTCCTGGGTTTAATTTCGGGTCTGTTTTGGTTCAATCAAGTCTATTTTGGTTGTTTGTTAGTGCTGTTCCTCTGTAATTCATTCCTGGGTTGCTGTGATACTATTTTGGGTTTGAAATTGATCCTGTTGCTACTGGTTTTAACTGCTGTTAGCTGTTGCTGACTCTGATTTCTTCTTCTTATTCTGCCTCAAATTCGAGGTACACATCATGTAGCTCTCAAGTTTTGGAAATAAAACGAAGTGCTGCCCGATTTCTCTGACAATTTCCATTATTGAATTTCTAGTAGTTTCATAATTCATTAGAATTTTCATTTGTAACTAATTAAGGACTTCTTGGACTGTCAAAACTATTTGTTTTAGCATAATTTGAGTGCTATGTCTAATATTGTTTAGTACAGCTTAGTTGCATTTTCGAATCTAATATCATATTAGCATAGGTGTTGAATTAGTGTTAATATTCTATATCTAAGTGCTTGAAATCATTTGAAGGAGCTGAAAACTTATAATTTGTGAAGTTTAGGAACTTAATAGCTTGTTTTGGATCACATGTTATAGATGACCTATTTTTCATACAAAAATCAGTAGATCCCATCATGACTTGCTAGTTTATTAAATTCTATTCTGCAAAATCAAACATTCAGCCGCTCATGTTTCAGTTTTTAGAACTTATTAATTAAATTCAGTTTGTCCAATAACTTGTCATTAAAAGCAAAGTAGGATTTGGCTCATTGATTCATTGTTAATAGACATTGAAAAATTGGTTACACTATCAAGTAATTTGTTGAGTAATACTGGTCTAGTTTATACCTAGACTGTCTGGTCCATAAGGAAATGATTTAATATGGCCCAGTTATACAATAGCTGTCCAGAATTAACATCAGGCCCACCCCCTTCTAATTCAATTGATTCATCACGTCAAAGGCCTGGGCGGCTTGGGCCCAGGTTCAAATTTTGTCGCCCTCACGCAGGGCCTGTTCGGAAGCCTATTTGGGGCAGCTCCTCATAAAACTGGTTGAAAATATCTCACTATTGGGCCAAATTCGAAGCCCAAAAATGCTGAAGGATTTTATTAAGGCTATGGGTTTAAATTTGTAATGCAAGTTCGGGCTTTCCAAGTTAAGTAGCAAATTTGAATTAAGAGGTTTCTCTCTTGTTTAAATTTGGACCTGATCATGAGGCCCGAATTCCTTGATGGCTTTTAATAGTAGTTTATTAATAATGTTAATTAATTAGGCCTTTAGAGATAATCTTTAACAGAGAATAATAGTCCCTTTTAGGATGGCCTTAAAAATAAACGAGGTGCGCTGCGCCAAATAAAATCACAAACTGCGTGGCCCTCTTTAATTACTTCATTAAAAAAATTTAGAACTTGGGACATGCCATTTAGCGAATTTTCATGGCCTCCTGCAAAGTTAATAACACGTTAGTCACTTTAGGCACACTCTTTAATAATTTTACTTTCCTAAACTCGGGTGTGCATTTCATGTGACCCAAATCCAAATCCCAAAACGTTGAATAAAATGTGTCGAGGATCCGGGTGCATTTCATGTGACGTGATCCAAAAACATGTTTTAAACGACGTTCAATTTCCTAAAAATTAATTAAAAGCGATAAGTAATTGTAAAAGTGCACTATAGGATGACATGTATTAAAATCATATTTTTAGCCAATTATAATAGTTTAAGCGACCGTGCTAGAACCACGGGATCCGGGGGTGCCTAACACCTTCTGTTGGGTCAACAGAATTCCTTATTCAGAATTTCTGGTTCGCAGACTCCATTCGGGAAGTCGAAATTTTCTCGATTTGGGATTCAAAATAAACCGGTGACTTGGGACACCAAAAGCCGAACCTATCCCAAGTGGCGACTCTAAATAAATAAATAATCTAATTTTGAATAATATCACTTTAAATGGAAAAACTTCCTTATACACGATCCTTCGGGGGTAGGTGTGTAAAAAAGGAGGTGTGACAATCATAAGGAAGGAAAAGAAAAAAAAAAGGGTAAATTGAAGGATGATCACGTGGACCTCCCCTCAAATTTATATAAATGGAATGTTGGCATTAGGATTTCAGATGAGTTGTTGCCCGATGATGATTCATCAAAGAAATGTTCTTTAGATGGAGAAGAACAATTGAAGAAGAAAGCAGACACAAAGTCAAAATTTCGGACTTTACAAGGTTTAAAAAGATAGCATGCACTGTCTCAATCACCACCATTTATTTAAGTGTGTGATAGATCTAATCCTAGCCATTCTTTATTAGCTGGAAGGGTACTGGTGTCAAAACACACCATTTGCACCATCAGAAAGCGTCCCGCCTACGTGTAAATATTTTAGATAGATTTGCTTTTAGAGAATATTCCTTTTCTAAGTTAGTTACACATTAGGTGGTAGATATGAGATAAGTGTACAAATAGGATTACATTCTTTCTTCATTGTTTTGTATAAATTCATGTACAAGCTTATTTTGAATACACAAAAAATTCAGTTACAAGCTTTTCCTTCATTCTACATATGAATTATAGCATGGTATCAGAGCCATAAGGCTCGATCCCTTCCTCTTGTTTTCTGTTCTTCCTCTCCTTTTCTTCTCTCATCTTTTGTAATCAGTTTCAACAGCTACAATGGTAGATTTGATTCCTCTGCTACCACCGTTGCTTCAAAAGCCATTGAACTGAAACAAGTTCAGGAGCTCTTGCTCTTGGTCAACACACCCTTTGATGGTAAAGGTTATGGAGGTTAGTGCAGGGGTATTCTTATTGCCTTATCAGCCAAGAACAAGGGGGGTTTTATCGATGAGACTTTTTTTCAACCCAAGATCTTGTTTTTCATTCAAGTCTTGGACAAGGACCAACGACATGGTTATATCCTGACTGTTAAACAATCTGACTAAGGAGATAGCATAGAGTCTTCTCTACTCTAAAACAACCAGGGAAATATGGTTGGATCTTGAGGAAAGATTTGGACAAAGCAATGGACCAGAACTTTACCATTTGCAAAAGGAAATCAATGAGTCAGTGCAAGGTAACTTGAGCATTGCTGGATATTACACTAAGCTCAAAAGGCTTTGGGATGAACTTGACAGCCTTGACACTTGTCAACACTGTACATGTGAGTGTTTCTATGGAGGAAAGTCTAAAACATATAAGTCACAACAAGATGCAAGGCTCATTCAGTTTCTTATGGGACTGAATGATGCCTATTCTGGACCTAGGAGTAACTTGCTTATGGTCTCACCTTTACCTTCTATCAATCAAGCCTACTCTCTCTTTATCAGGGATGAGAAGCAAAGAGAGGTTCACCTCACTCAGCCAACTGGAGAGATGGCTTTCATGTTTACAAAACAACACAATGGAGTAAGTTCGATACAGAGAAGATTCACGACCCAAAATCTACTAAGGGTCGTGGTGGCACCGGATACCTCTGTCTGGCCAGCCAACTAACTTATCAATTAATTCCTCTTTTAATACTTTTAAAAATCTAAGGTTTTTCCTTCCATTTTTATAAATAAAAGTTCACTACTAGAATTTAAATTTAAATAATAACAGTTAGTACAAATCCGTTGTAAACCATCCTAGAAAACCGGTGTCACAAGTACATGAGCGACTACTGATAAGAGAAACAAAATACAACATCTGCTTGGAATACAGTGGACGAAAAGTAAATATAGTACATTGGAAGGAACTACTCTAGCTGCGGTCGCCTCAATGATGCAGCTCACCTAGTCCCAGCGTCATCCATGCTGCTACACCTAATAGGCTGCTAGAGGTGTATATATGCCTGTGCAACAAAAATGCACAGAAGTGTAGTATGAGTACGTAATCAACGTGTACTCAGTGAGTGTCCCGCCTAATCCCGAAAGGGTAGAGACGAGATGGTCAATTTTGACACACTCTAATGGTCCAACGATTATTTATCCTCAATATATACATATCGAACAATGGATTTATTTTCTAACATGATTTTTATCCAGATAGAGGCAACAAGTAAACACGTAATTCTTTCGTAGGAAATTTTCCAAGATTTCTTTTCATTATTAACAAGATGATATCGAGCCAGAGTGAGGCATGTAACGACTTAAATAAGTCCAGGCAGCAATACAAGCATGCACAAATCGTACCGAGGTGACGGCCCGATCCAACAGAAATAAATGTGCACTTGCCGAGGGTCGACGACGCGCCTATAGATGCATCTATTAATCTGCCGAGGTATTCGTCCCGGTCCAAAATAAGCACACACAGACAGACATCAGTCAAGGATTGAACGTGGAGCAATTATCCAAGAAAGGCCAATTCTCTTTAGTAATTTGAGAAAACGAAGCTTAAATCTCTTTAGAAACCCATTTATTAATTTAATGTGATTTACTACCCCGCTCGCGAGTCATCCATGCGACGCAGGTGCACGTAAGATACATGTTCAGATAGCCAATTAGAATTCTATCGAGGAGTGATTATCCAAATAAGCAAATTCTCAGTTTAACAATTCAGGAAATGATGTTTAATCTCTTTTTTTAAATTCGTTTACTAATCAAANCTCACCTCGTGCGTACGTAGCCCCCCCACAAATAGGAGCACATAACCAATTTAATTCACCTATGGGGTAAATTCCCCCTCACAAGATTAGAAAGGAGACTCACCTTGCTCCGAAGATCCATAATCGGCATTCTACATTCTTCCGAAGGCTCGAACCGATGCCCAAAGCTCCAAAACTAGCCAATGGCGATACAAATCCATTAATATATGCTAAGGTACTAATTACAATCCAATTTATAGCAATTCCTAACCCCTATCAAAAGTTGACCAAAATGCCCTCGGGCCCACGTGCCCGGAATCCAAAATTTTTCGAAGATAACGTTTACCCATGACCTTAGGAACTCAAATATATAACTTTCTCTTAATTCCATACCCAAANATTACCTTAACATTGATGACGAAAAACCCTCTTTGAAGCTCCCCAACAATCGCCCCAAGCCATGAGAAATGAGAGAAATGAACTTCCAATCGCGATTTAAAACAAGCTTCTGCCTTCGAATATTTCCGCTTTTGCGGAATTATAGCTGCTTATGCGGTTCCGCTTTTGCGGACAGAAGGCCTCTTCTACGGCTTCCCTGGCTTAGCCCCCTTTTCGCTTCTGCGATCATACCACCGCAGATGCGGTTCCTCTTTTGCGGAGCCTTGACCGCATCTGCGGTCCTTCCCCAAGGCCCTCTCTTCCGCTTCCGCGATGCCCCTTCCGCAGATGCGGTTCCGCTTCTGCGGAATTTAGACCGCATCTGCGATCCTCAAGCTTTGGACAAAAAACCGCATTTGCGGCTCCCCGTTCACTTCTGTGGTGCCGCTTATGCAGTCAACCAACCGCAGAAGCGAAAATACCAGCAACCAGATGCCTTCAACTCTCTTCCAAATTCCAATTTCGATCCGTTAACCACCCGGAATCCACTCGAGGCCCCTAGGGCCTCAACCAAACCTACCAACCAATCCTGAAACACATTACGGACTTGCTCGAGGCCTTAAATCACATCAAACAAAGCTAAAATCATCAATCGACCTCCAATCCAAGCTTAATGAACTTTGAACTTTTCAACTTCTATTTCCGATGCTTAAACCTATCAAATCACGTCCGATTGACCTCAAATTTTGCACATAAGTCGTATTTGACATTACGGACCTACTCCAACTTCCAAAATCGGATTCCGACTCTGATATCAAAAAGTCAACATCCGGTCCAACTTCTCAAAAACCTTCAAATTTCTATCTTTAGCCAAATGGCTTCAAAATAACCTACGGACCTGCGAATTCACTTCCGATCGCCCTCCCAACTCCAGAATCACCATACGGAGCTATTCCCAGACTCGGAATCCCAAACGGACATTGATAACACTGAAATGCACTTCAAGCCAAACTTAAGAAATTCCTTCTAAAATGCTAACTTCCACAATAGGCGCCAAAACGCTCCCAGGTTATCCAAAACCCAATCCGGGCATACGCCCAAGTCCGAAATCATCATACGAACCTGCTGGAGCTTTCAGATCCTTTCCGAGGTTGTTTACTCAAAATTCCAATCCTAGATTATTCTTTCAACTTTAAGCTTCCCAAATGAGAATTTTCATCTAAATTTAACTCCGATCTTCCTGAATTTAAATTCCGACCATGCGAACAAGTCAAAATTCCTGAAATGAAGCTGCTCATGGCCTCAAATTGCTGAACGACGCGCTAGGGCTCGAAACGACCGGTCAGGTCGTTACATTCTCTCCCACTTAAACATACGTTCGTCCTCGAACGTGCTGAGAACTATAATGAAGTAGTCTGAAATTGATGTTTAACTTCTCATGCACCTCCCCGTGCTACCACAACTTAGCTGAGCACACCGGCTCGATAAATTCTGAAGATATTACCTTTTATTCAAGCAAATAAGCCTTAGAGCCCAATTCCAACATCCGGAATTCTATGCCAGGCCTGTTTCCAACATACGATCACTGTATCAATAATGTACTCAAACATGACTGCATAACTCTGCTGAATTCACACTTTGCATCAGTTTACTCATAGGACCACAATAACATTCCTGTTTGAATTAATCGAAATTCCACGAATCCGATGATCCCATTGCACCTCATGACCTACATAGGTATTACTCTAACTATTACAATACCGCCACGACGGATGAGATGCCGAAATTCATAATCAACTGTCGAGCCAACCAATCATCGAGTCTATACTTCTGACAAGAAACATTGCTACATTCTGAACCAAATAATGATCTTCGCTCTTTAATATACTTTATATAATCAGATTGCACTGGTCCTAAATCCCACAATCTCATCTTACCCAGTACGAACTGCTCAGGCAATAAGCCACCCCGAATGCGATCACAAGTCTCATATAACGCCACAATGTGCCAATAGGCCACCAATCCGAACACCACACAAACAGAAATCGAACTCTGGAAGGAATTACCTAACCCCCGCACTAATATGGACTTTCTTTAAGAGATAGGGAGCGAAACACGCAAAGAAATAGCATGTAGAAAAACCAGACTCGACATCACACTGTTGCGGCGCGCAACCCGATCTACACATAGATCTCACATAAGGAGATTGCACTTCGAGCTAAACCTGCTCACTACAATAAAATATTGAATTTCGATCGCAAGCACGCTAAGTGCATAATACCATCCTTGAGAAAACACGTAACGCTATAGGCTACAAAAGTCAAGCACAACTGAGGTGCAATACATGATCTAAATCTCAAGAGCCATTCTGCCCACATAACATCATCGCCACGCGAAACCTTAATACGTAAGAATTCTACTAAGTCGTCTCACAACTCATACGGCGTAATACATCATTACCTGAAATGGTTGATGACAAAATAACACCCCGATTGTTCCTCCATAGGGAACGCTCGCTGAAATGAACACAACTGGCTTGATATAAAGCCCTGTTCACAATTAAATCAATCCACCGACCTCAAGCCGATTTTTGATTGCACCAACTCGGCTAATGACCTTTCAAAGGTCCGTAGTAACTCCCTTTTGCCTCATAACACGTAAGAATAACCATCATAAGCGGAGCAACCTCCTCAGTTCATAACCCAATATACAAAGTGCCCTCCAGGTGTAAATTCTCAAATTAATGATGTTACCACAATCCTCATACTTGGTTTGAACCTTTTAGCCAATCAGGTGACTACATGTCACACTTATACAATCTTCCTGTGGAACACGTTCCCACAATCTTCCGAAATAAATAACGGGTCCGCACATCTAAACCATCGGACACACTAACGCTAAAGAGCGATCTAGAATCCTTAACCAGGATGCAAAACCTCTTCCTCAACACATCGATCTTAGGGCACGCTGAATACACTACCAACTTACTTTAATCATTCAACCATTTCTTTGCTCATCCGAGCCCGTGACATCCTTGTCATCACTGAACTGCAACCTTGATCCTCACTTCATATTCCCCATGCTACCCACTGCATCCAACGTGCCAACATACGATAGAACACAATTTTCATCATAACTACGAAATCATTAATATTTTAACACTTCAGCATATACTAACTTTCCACTTAAATCACTTCAGGAGAATCATAGCAATACACAGGTAATTTTCCATAACCGTAGAATATGCAAATCTGCAAGTAGTGGTCCAAGCCACCAGCCCTTCCGGAATCTGCTTCCACATAACAAGCCACAACAGTAGAATGGTTTAGAACGTTATCAATTACGGCGGCCGACAAACCTCACACGTACCGCCACAAATCAAACGCATAACTCGATCACGCTGAATGAACAGATCACATACCCCAACATGCCAAATTCAACTATGGCCAATCAATCCCTTTCCTTCCAATTTATCCTTGATTGCTTTGGAATTAATACTAACTATCTTCAACACATAACATATTCCATCTACACTCACCCCGAGTGTCCTTGAATCACAAAACCAGGCTGTCTCAAATCCCACAAACTATTTCATATATTTCAGATGCTACACCACAAGTCAAAATTTCATAGAACATTCAGGGCACCTTCTCATAAGCTGCTACAAAGCTTGATTCTTAGTTGTACTTATAGGCTCGAAATCATTGAGCACCACACTTTAACTTCTGAATTCACTAGGACTATTATTGAGAGCCACCCACTCTGACTTGGTCCCGAACATAACTCACTCCATAGATCTTATAACACATGAATACTCTCTCGGCGAGGCACCTGGCGAAGCCCATTTCTATACAAGGCATAAATCTTAAATCTTTTCCCCAAGTTCGAACATGAGCCCATAAAGCTAACCATAGCACATCCTTAATAATTCCTCCACTCAATTTACTACTTATGGTCTTTTCTCATAGCTGAGTTAATCCATCAATATGTTAATAACCATAAATCACGCAAGCAGTTAATCATACAGCCTAATCATAAGCGGTGGGACTCTCCCACTTAGCTTAAAGCTATCATTTTACCATTCTAGAGTTCGCCCGACCTTTTTACCTCTTGTTGACATAACCTCGCGCCATAAGTTATCAAAATTTCTCGGAATCTTCCTGTAAATCCCCATCTTTTATATTCTGAATCATTAACCACACTCGCACATCCGATCTCTTTGTTGAACAACCAATATAATTCTTTGCAGAAGCTTCGCCAACCACGCGACAACTAACCTACTCACGAGGAATAACCCACCTAGGGGAACCACCTCCCGACATCTTCGCACGCCGCTGCACGGGGTACGTTCACTATGACACCAATAGCCCATCCTGAGTCCGAGCTCACCTTCCAGCTGCACAAGTCCATTCGCTCCTTGCGGACATTAGTTAAATGTGCGGCAATATCCTCCCAATTTTAGGGTTATGCCGCACCCTTCTCCATTTCAAGCAACTCCTTTCCGCCATATCGATCTTCTGCCGCATAATAGCCCATACTTCACATCATACCCGCAGGCTTCAACCACCAATCATTAAAATCCCCCCAATTCGATCCAAACTCGCTTTAGGCGCGTAGTCATCCTACTACCAAGCCCATATGCAACACTCACCACTCTCCCACTTTGGCGGAACTCATCTCTTTAATTAACCACTCGACCTTGCTCCTCATACTTGGACTTCCAGAAGCTTTAAACACCACCTGACACTTCTTACATGTCCTTCCTCATACTTTACTACTCAATTGTTGCCTTAAATAGAACTTATCTTCGTGGCATTTGAACCCACAATAGCTGCTAATCTTTAAGCCTTTCCAAAGGTCATCTTTATCGATCCGTCAACATTAGAAATTATGATTCGATCTTGAACCACCACGTCATGCGATATCTGACAGTTGTAACTCCAATATTATTTCACAATATCTTTCCATAAAGGCGGATTGTAGCAGATTATAACACCGACAAACTTAAAACGTCCAGTTAGGACAACAGCACCCCAATATAGAGGAGAACTCCACCATGCTTGCAATTACCACGTTTCATTACTTCCACCAGTCCACTTCTGACCATCCTCAGTTCGTTTGATTTTCCCCTACCGGGAATAAATTACTGAATCCCTTGATTACACACTGAGTAAACCTCCCTTCAATTCATTCACTGCCCGACCCGTGGGCAAACGTTCCACCATCACAGCAATACAGGGGAATAATTGCTTATAAGCATCATGGCAACCTGTGCCTAGCCTCAACGCTCTTAGAAGTTCTGTTACTGAGCTAAAACAATATAATATCCCTCTATAATGCGACTATAATAGTCCAATCAACTATACCGAGAAAATCATCCCGCACCACATTTGCAATGCCATTTCAATTCTTCAACTTTCGATTTATAACAAACGCTCGCGTAAGATTGAGTAGGAAGAAATCAAATGCATAAGACTCAAGGGAATCGAACCGCACAATAAGGAATCAAGAAGGGAAGTACTCCTAACAGTCCTGCAGCCTCCCGAGGATAAGTACAGACGTCTCCGCACCGATCCGTGAGACTCTACTAGACTTGCTCATGACTCGTGAGACCGACGGGAACCTAGTGCTCTGACACCATGTTGTCACGACC
>MU684469.1:0-17718 GCA_026770625.1 Nicotiana glauca
ATGAACTATACTATTTCATTGATTGCCTTTCATTTAACACCAAACGGCCCAAATGAAATCCTTGGGATCATATGACCATTTTAAAGCCATGATCCCAAGGACCACTTCTTTTAAAGCCAACACTGTTTCACAATAGAGAAATATCAGAATACCTTTAAATTTAATTAATTACAATTATTTTTTCTAATAGAATCTGTATACTCAACTTAACATAATATTCCTAAAAATAACGTACAAAGGCATTAGAGGTCAACTTAACTAAACTTCACATATAACCAACTACTACTAATAAACACCCTACTTTTGATTATTAATTCATGAACTAGACAAATATCAAAATCAAATCAATTGAGACAGTTTAATTAGCTCAAAAGTCTGTCCAAATTATACAAATCATACTATATTAGCTTACCTTCATACTACTAACAATACGAATTCAGGGTAGTTTGAAACTATTTCTAATTTAATTATAACTAACAAAGCTAAAACAAACAGAAACACTGAATATTATCCACTGAAATGTGGCCTCCATTTATTCATGTTTTCAATAGCACTAATACATCAACAAAGCTCGAAATGTGTACCTATGGATCAGAATTTATCAGGAGAAGAAGAAGTTAGCACAGCAATGCAACAGCAGCAGTTTCAGCAAATCAACAGATAATAATAACACAGCAACAACACCCAATTTTTAGCCCAGAAATGACTCAGAGATTCCAGAATATTTTAAAACCAAATGAACTGATGTATCAACCCCAAAACAACATCCAAATACCAGAACAACTTGAAACTAAACCAGTAAACTTGTGAAAAGCTTCAGCACTCAAATGTTGAGCTGAATGCTGAAATTAAACTGAAATTTTTAATGAAACAGTCTATTTTTGGTTTTTCCACTGATTTTTCTATTATTATTTTTTAATTTTTATATAAAACTAAGATCTAGAAGAAGATTTTTGAATTTTCTAAGATTTGAAATTCAAATTATAGATCAGATCTATTGAGAGTATTTTTGGGGGAAATTTGGAGGCTGAAACTTGTAGAAATTTTCAGGGGGTTTCTAACTTGTTAAATAAGGCATGTTGATGCCTTTTTATAGGCAAAATTAGGGTACAGATTTCAGATTTTCAAATCTCCTTGTTAATCCCTACTTATTTTCAACTATGGTCCTTTAACTTTTAACTTGTTATCCAAGTAATGCCTTAAACTTCCTGAAATGTATACTTAAGTCCTATTTTGGAATGTCCTAGAAGGTTCTATCATGTTCCTATTCCCTTTAAATTCCTAAACTACCCTTGCCTGATTTCTAAAATTATCAATTCTAATAAACCTACCCTTTTCTCATGCCTAAACTACCCTTAAAACCCCCAGGAATTACCAACCATACCAACTTCCAAATTACAAAAACTAATTAATCAAAATATTCCAGCATTAACCAAACACCTAAAACACTTCTGAAATACCCTGAAGTTTCTAATCTTATCTCATACTAACGTTAAACCCTCGATTAACTATGGTTAAGCAATTTTAAACATTTAAAATCAGAATCAGATTCAAATCCTAGTCCAAACTAATTTGATGAATTTCAAGTTACCAATCAATAATCAAAATTATTATAAAATCAAAGTGAAATTGGAATACTAATCACTACTCAAAACCAATCAGCAGATTCAAGCAAATAGAGATTAATCAATTTTAAACTCAATCAGAAACACCAACTTAAAAATCATGCTACACCTCACTGGTTTAAAGAATGTAAAAGAAACCCTAATTAATTATTCAAGCTTATGAGAATAGACTAAGCAAAACAAATAGCATGATGAACAGTGAACAAAATTAGAAGACTAAAAGAAGAGAAATCTTACTGATTAGTAATCTTCCACTTGGTTAATCTCGAATTGGTTTTCCAATTAGTGTTATAAGTTTATTTTGTTCAAAACAAACATATAACACTAATCAAAAACCCACAGAGCTTGAAATTCTTTTGAAGACTCCAAACCCTAGATTTGACATTCGAGCTTTTTTACTCAGATTCGAGAGATTTTGGGCAGGTATTAGTGATGAGGGAGGTCTGAGGGTTGTGTGGTGTGAATTTGGGCCAGTTTGGACAAAGTCACGACTTGGCCGGAAAGTTTAAATTCAAGATTCGACGGCTTCGGCTGTGATTCGAAGAAAAACAAGGGCAGATATGGAATGAGGAGATGAAGGAGAAGAGGTGGTGTAATTTTGGGGTAATTTGGAGCTTCGCCGCCGCCGCCGGCGGACGGCGGAATAGGGCGGAGATAGGGTGGGGTGAGGCGGTGGTGAGTTTGTACGAGGAAGGTGTAAAATGTTTTTAGGGTTTGGTATTTGTTTAGACAATCTTATTTAATTACCTGGGGTTAATGAGGGCCGTCGGATGAAGGTGAATGGATGGCCAAGATCAAACGACGTCGTTTTGTATATAGGAAAATTGGACCGGGCGAGAATTAAATTGGACTGGACGGGTATAAGTGAATTGGGCCAGGAAAATTCGAATAATATTGGCCCAAATTGGTCTTTTAGTAAGACCACTTACCCTCTTTTGTTTTCTTTTAAAAAATATGCTATTCCTTTGTTTTCTTCTTTCTTCTTTTGTTTTAATTTTGTATTTTATTATTTTCTGATTTTATTAAAATGCAAAAAATTAAAATAAAGCCTTAATACATTTCAAAACTAAGCTAATTAATTCCTAAAATTGATTAAAAACTATTTCGTGACGAATTCATAATTAAAATGCAAAAAGTGAACTATTTTTGTTATTTTCTTCCTATTTTGTTTTAAAACAAATTAACCCCTAATTAATCCTAAAATATGAAATTAGATCCTAAATGCGAATGTGTATTTTTTGTATTTTTCATATGAATTAACATGCACAAATAAAATACAACAATTACCAAAAATAACACAAAAATTTGTAAAAATTATAAAAATAAAGAAAAAAATCCTTTTGTTTAAATTTTGGGAATAATTTGCTTAGGTCAAAAATCACGTGCTCACAGCGGGAATATATCAGAATATCATCAATAAAGACTATCACAAACAAGTCCAAATAAGTCCTGAACACTCGGTTCATCAACTCCATAAAAGTTGTTGGGGCATTGGTCAACCCGAATGACATAACCAAGAACTCATAATGCATGTACCGAGTGCGGAAAGCTGTCTTAAGGACATCGGATGCCCTAATCCTCAACTGATGGTAGCCAGATCTCAAGTCAATCTTTGAAAGTACCTTGGCACCCAGAAGCTGGTCGAACAAATCATCAATCCTCGGCAGTGGATACTTATTCTTGATTGTAACCCTGTTCTATTGCCGGTAATCAATGCACATCCTCATCGAACCATCATTTTTCTTCACAAATAACACCGGCGCACCCCAAGGAGAAACGCTGGGTCAAATGAAACCCTTCTCAAGCAAGTCTTGCAACTGTTCCTTCAACTCTTTCAACTCTAGCGGGGCCATGCGATACGGCGGGATGGAAATGGGCTGAGTGCCCGGAGCCAAATCAATGCAAAAGTCAATATCCCTGTCGGGCGGCATACCCGACAAGTCTGAAGGGAAAACCTTAGGAAACTCACGAACAATGGGCACAGAATCAATAGACGGAACCTCAGTACTAGAATCACGAACATATGCCAAATAGGCCAAACACCCCTTATCGACCATACGCCGAGCCTTTACATATGAGATAACACTACGGGTAGAATGACCAGGAGTCCCTCTCCACTCTAAACGAGGCAAATCGAGTAAATCTAAGGTCACAGTCTTGGCATGGCAGTCCAAGATAGCATGGTACGGTGATAACCAGTCCATCCCCAAGATAACATCGAAATCAACCATGTCTAAAAGCAACAAATCAACCTGAGTCTCAAGACCCCCAATCACCATAATACAAGAACGATGGACTCGATCAACCACAATAGAATCACCCACCGGTGTAGATACATAAACATGAATACTCAATGAATCACTAGGCATGATCAGATACGATGCAAAATAAGATGATACATACGAGTATGTAGACCCTGGGTCAAATAACACTGAAGCATCTCTATCACAAACCAAAATCGTACTTGTAATAACTACATCTGAAGCCTCAACCTCGGGCCTGGCTGGAAGAGCATATCATCGGGGCTAGGCCCCACCACCCTGAACTACCTCTCTGGGATGGCCTGTAGCTGGCTGGCCTCCACCTCTAGCAGCCTGAGATCCACCTCTAGGACCTCTACCTCCACCTCTAGCACCTCTACCCCCACCTCTAGTTAGCTGGGCGGCCTGTGGAACACCTGGTGCCTGAACCATGGCACAGGAACCCTTATGCGGAGAACTGCTCGAAGCTCGAGGGCAATACCTAGCAATGTGCCTCCGTCGCCACAAGTAAAACAAGCCCTTGGCTGCTAGGGCTGACGACCCTGGAAACTCTAAAGCGGTGGTGCACTGATAGGTGCTGGAGGTGCATGAAGGACTGCTGATCAGAATACTGCATCGCAGGACCGCGGCTACCTGAAGCGCCGTGAGAAACCTGAAGAGCTGACTGAAAGGGCCTAGGAGGATGGCCTCTACATATGAATCTCTACCTCCAGATGAGGTACCACTGAATCTTCCTGAATGACGGGTCCTCTTATCCGACCCATGACCACCTCCCTGCGATAGAACCATCTCAACTCTGTGGGCCACATTGGCCGCCTCCTGAAAAGTGATCTCACTCCCAGTCTCCCTAGCCATCTGAAGATGAATCGGCTGAATCAGACCATCAAGGAACCTCCTCACCCTCTCTCTCTCGGTAGGAAGTATGACCAGGTCATGGCGAGCTAAGTCGATGAACCAGGTCTCATACTGAGTAATAGTCATGGAACCCTGCTGGAGGCGCTCGAACTGCCTCCGATAGGCCTCTCTCTAAGTAATGGGGAGAAACTTCTCCAGAAATAACACTGAAAACTGCTCCCAAGTCAAGGCTGGCGAACCGGCTGGTCTAGCTAAGCAATAATCCCTCCACCAAGTCTTGGCGGATCCATACAAGCGAAATGCAGCAAAATCGACCCCATTGGTTTCAACAATGCCCATGTTCTTGAGAACCTCGTGGCAGCTATATAGGAAATCCTAGTGATCCTCAGAAGAATCTCCACTGAAATTAGTAGAGAAGAGCTTGGTGAATCTGTCCAATCTCCACAAAGCATCGGCGGACGTAACCGCTACGTCGCCGATCTAAGCTACCATACCCGGATGAACTGCTCCAACTGGCTAAACCGCTAGAGTTTGACTCTGGGGAGCTACCTGCTCCGGAGTGCGAGTAGCAGGAGTCTGGGCTCCTCCTCCAGCCTGAGAAGTGGCTGGTGCTACAGGAAGCAAACCTGCTCAGGTGACACTCTTCATAAGGCCCACCAATCGGACCAGAGCATCCTGAAGAACTAGGGTAGCAATAAACCCTCTGGGACCTGAGCAAGGCCCACCGGAACTGCTGGGGCCGGAACCTCCTCGTCAAAATCAACTTGAGGCTCTGCCACTGGGGCTGCTGCTCGGGGCTGAGCTCTGCCCCTACCTCGGCCTCTAGCACGGCCTCGGCCTCGGCCTCGGCCTCGCCCTCTACCCTTCGTGGGAGATGCAGCTAGGGGCTCAGGCTGCTGAGCGGTAGATGAGAAAGCGCGTATTCTCGCCATCTATGAAAGAAAATAGTAGAAAGGCAATCAGTGTTGAGAAACAAAACCGCACGATAAGTAAGAGCAAATGTGGAGTTTTCCTAACTCTGTAGCCTCTGGGAGATAAATACAGACGTCTCCGTACCGATCCCTCAGACTCTACTGAGCTTGTCTGTGAGTTGTGAGACCTATGTAACCTAGTGCTCTAATACCAACTTGTCACGACCCAAAAATTCTCACCCTCGGGAGTCGTGATGGAGCCTACTCGCGGAAGCTAGGCAAGCCATAAACCTTTGAAATCATTTTATCCTTTTCATTTTATACAAGTTGAACAATTAAATGAATAGTGAATAAGCAGTTAAATGACAGCGGAATATAAACTTTAGCGGAAATCAAATATAGATAAGAAACCAAAATATCTATAAGCCAATACACGTCACTACCCAGAACCTAGTGTCACAACATACAAAGACTACTACGAATACTACATACATCAGTTTGAAGAAAATTAAGTTGTTTGTCTCAAATACATGAGATAACAGAATGAAATTTAAGATAGAGAAGACGACGGGCCTGCGGACGTCTGCAAGGCTACCTCAGTGTCTCGGTGGACTGAAGGATGGATCCCGATATACTGATGCACACCGTATGCTGCTCCAGTATCTGCACATAAGTGCAGAGTATAGCATCAGCACAACTGACCCCATGTGCTGGTAAGTGTCTGGCCTAACCCCGGCGAGGTAGTGACGAGGCTAGGACCAAACTCCAGATAAACCTGTGCAGTTATATAATATATGGCGAAAGAAATAACAAGAATTAAACAAGTAAAACAGGGGAGGGGAACACATGCTTTGGGGATATCAGAATAAGCAGAATCCTTAAGAGACAATAAGGTATCAACAATTAAGCTACTAACACGGGTAAGAATAAACAAAGGCAACTTTCACTTTTAATAATCATCTCGTTGCAAGCGTGCAACCCGATCCCATATCTCATATCTCTTGGTAGGCGTACCACCCACTCCCATTTCATTATAACTCGTGGTAGGCGTACCACCCACTCCCATTTCATCAATAACTTGTGGTAGGCGTACCACCCGCTCCCATTTCATCAATAACTTGTGGTAGGCGTACCACCCACTCCCACTTTATCAATAACTTGTGGTAGGAATACCACCCGCTCCCATTTCATCCAACACAATACAACAATACAATTCCGGCAAGGGAACAAAATAATGTAATAACTTTCCGGCAAGGGAACAAAAGCAAAGTAATAACTTCCCGACAAGGGAAACAATAACAACAACTCAAACGTCCCGGCAAGGGAGAGTCAGCTATAACCAATCCTATTCAACTTCTACTTGACACAATTAATACCAATACTCAGTCATAACTAAAGTCCACGAAAATAAGCTAAATCCTTGATCAGTATCGAGAACCATCAATCAAAGCTTTCATAGAATCAATTAAGGATGCACAATTATCAATTTAAGACCCACAGTTATGATCGACACCAATGTATAGATACTCTTCACCATGCCTATACATCGTACTCAACACAAAACAAGTAACAAATATGACTCAACTCCTAATCCTTCAAGCTAAGGTTAGACCGAACACTAACCTCGATGCTTTGAACACAACTCAAGTCTCAATTATAGCTTTACCCATTGATTCCACCACCAATCCACTCGAATATAGTCATAAGCTACTTAATTACGTCAATAAACGCTAAATGAATCAATTTGGATGCATAAAAAATGAATTTCCCAAAGTTTTGCCCAAAAAGTCAAAAATCGCCCCGGGGCCCACGTGGTCAAAACCCGAGGTTCGAATCAAAATCCAATTACCCATTCCCCCACGAACCCACATATACAATTTGTTTTAAAATCGGACCTCAAATTGAGGTCCAAATCCCCAATTTTAGAAAAACCTAAGTTCTACCCAAAACACCCAATTTTCCCCCATTAAAATCTTTGATTTTAAATTGAAAACATGTTAAATGATGTTAATGATTGAAAAAAATGAGTAAAAACTAACTTACAATTGATTTGGAAGAAGACTTGATCTTGGAAAATCGCCCAAAGAAGTTTGTGTTTTGAAAGAATGTTAAAAATGGCTCAAAAATCGGCTAAGTATAAAAAATGCAGGTCTCAGATGTGGGAAATGTGAAAAGGGGTTCGCAATTGCGAACCTCAACCTGCTAAGGTGGGAATTGCGAAGAAATAGTTCGCATTTACGAACACTTACAAAAGTCCAGGGCTTCTCATTTGCGATCAATGATGTCGCATTTGCGACAGGCCCTTATTCGCATTTGCGGACCACTTGGTCGCATTTGCAATCAGGCTGTAAAATCCCCCTTCTCGCATTTGCGATGCCAGGCTCGCATTTGCGAGACCTGCTTCGCAAATGCGAAGACTGCAGAACAGACATACCAGATTTTTTTCAAAGTTCAAAAATACACCTGTGGCCTATCCAAAACTCACCCGAGCACTCGGGGCTCCAAACCAAATACACACACAACCTCACAAACATCCTACAGACTTATTCGCGCGATCAAATTGCTAAAATAACATCATAAATATCAGATTAAACCTCAAATCTCATGAATTCTTTCAAACTTCATAAAACATCAATTTTTTCCAATTTAAGTCCGAAACACGACAAACGACGTCCGTTTTCAACCAAACTTTACAGAAAAGACTTAAACCATATATAAGACCTGTACCAAGCGTCAGAAACAAAATACGGCCCCGATACCATCGCTTTCTAATCAGATTTTATTTCCAATTTCCTTGAATATTTTCAGAAGATAATTTTACTTAAAAATTTATTTCTCGGGCTTGGGACCTCGAAATTCGATTCCGGGCATATACCCAAGTCCCATATTTTTCTATGGACCCTTCGGGACCGTCAAATCACAGATCTGGATCCGTTTACCCAAAATATTGACTGAAGTCAAATTTATCCATTTTAAACTTAAAACTTAGCATTTTTCGCAGAATTTCATATTTAAGTTTTCCGGCTACGCGCCCGGACTGCGCATGCAAATTAAGGTGACTCTAAATGAGATTTTTTAGGCCTCGGAAGCACAGAATTTATTTAAAACAGGTGATGACCCTTTGGGTCGTCACAGCCATCAGGGCATCAGGTCGCCGCACCACGTAGTTGTTTTGAATGCGAAGATCCTGGTCACATGAGGAGATATTGCCCCAGAATTTAGGGCAAGGCAGTGCAGCAGGGTCAGCAGCCCATGATTTCAGCACCAGCGGCCCAGCTACCTAGGGGTGTCAATGAATATTTGAAAACCGATCGAACTGTGCCATACCGAATCGATTTTTAGGTTTCTTTTAAAGAAACCGTAGGTTTTTATATAAATCTATAATCGGACCGATAACTAGGATAGATTTTTTATTTTATAAAAATAAACCAAAAAATAACGAACCGTATCGAATAAATTTTATATGCGAAAAATATATTTATATAGTAAGTTTAAAACTTATAAAGCATTAAATTTTTTATTGGGTCTTGGAATAATGAAAACTGTTACAAGCCAACAAGTAATTAAACTCAAAATACTAATTCCTAAAATCTATTATGCTATTTATACTTAAACTAAGTTATTCCAAGTATCTTTATTAGCAATGACACAAAGTGTTCTAGCGATTATGTGTAGCAAACTACAGTGTATTGAATATGTTTCCTTTCATATAATTTAGATTTATCTTTTTGAATATTTAATATAAATTTTATTCTTGAGTCCCGGCTTGGTTAATATTTTTTCACTCGTGTCGAATAGTTGGTTTCTTTCATGTTGTTAGTGAATAGTTGATGGATCTATACTCATTCTTGAGTATAAACATCTTTCATGTTTTTTAATTCATCACCTTTTAAACAGTAAAAATATCTAAAAAGTTTTGCTAAGTCCTATAAAAAACTTATGTTATTGCATTCTACTATTACTGATGAATTTTACATGATATTAAAAAAAAATACCGAAAATTAACCGAACCGTACCGATACCGAAGTGAAACCGACATGATTCGGACGGTTTCGAAAAGTCTAATTTTGGTTATACATAATAAAATTACCGAAAAATTGGTATGGTACAAATTTTATCAAATAACCGTCCGAATCGAACCATTGACACCCCCACAGCTACTTAGAGGTGGAGGGCAGGCTGGTAGAGGCCGTCCTAGAAATGGGTCTTGGAAGCATTCTTTGAGCCCCTTTGGATTAGCTGATGGTAAATAGCAAATAAGGTTGAAGTGGTGAAAAATATTTTTAAGTGCTGAACCTGATTTTTCAAATAAGCATTTACGTGTTTGATAGATGTGCTGAAACTGATAACAAAAACAATTAATGTGTTTGGTTAAAAAGTGTCGACAAGTTGTTCTTTTATTAAAATGACTCAGATATCCTTAAAATCTTTACAAAAGATTATAAATTAAAAAGTTTCTTTGTAAAGAAAAAGATGAAAAACGAATATGAAATGAAAAGAAAGTTAAAAAATTTATTTTGGAAAAAATATTTTGTGAATTAGAAAATATTATTAAGGATAAACTAGTAAAAGCCTTGGTCAAACTAAAAGTGCTTATAAGCTAAAAAGTCATAGGCTGAGGGTAACCGGCTTATGACTTATGGCTGATATAAGCTTATAAGTACCTGGCTTATAAGTACTTTACGTATTTACCAAACGCGTAGGTAAGCCAAAAAGTGCTTATAACCCAGTTTGAGCAGCTTATAAGCTTAACCAAATATCCTCTTTATAAGGAAGGAAGGTACGTTCTTTGTAAGTTGAGTTTAATCATGTTCAATTGGTCATATACAATGATTATTTGTTCCAACTGCATATTTTTCTTCTTTATTTTTCTCATTTATTTGTTTTTCTTTTTGTCTAGAATGTTAAATTTGAATAAAAGGAAATAGGGTTGCGACTTCAGAAGAAGAAAAAAAGTAGTTTCCAAAAAAGCAAGCAAGCTTAAATATTACTTGAAATGATCACACATATAATTTTAAATGAATTTCCATGCACTTCATGACATTTCATATCACGTTGTCATCTAATTCATGCTAGAAAAGACTCAAGTTGCGCAAAAAAGGGAACAAAATAACAAAGTTCAGGAAATTTTGGGGACACTAAAAAAGATCATAAATTTAATTGGATAAAAATAAGGAGAGCTTACTGAATTAACCCTATAAAAGCATAATTCAAGAATTATAATTGCTCAAAGATAGTCCAATTTTGAGGTCTTTGTGTTGATAAGTCATCAGAGCATCCAATGCATTATAGGACATAGAAGTTAAGGGAAAGAGTCAAAGTCGTTTGTGGGGTTTGCTTTTAAGATTTTTTCTTTAGTATCTTTCATATGGTTGGCAAGTGAACCGAGAGAATTATGCCCTAAAGATAGGATTTGAAAACCACATTATTATATTAATCAACAAAAATCTGAAAATAAACTTTTTCATCAAAAAATACAAAAAGAAAATTTTATTTATATCAAGACATTAAACACATGTATAGTAATTGACTAACAACTTTTTTTGCTTCCCATGTTTGCTTCTTGTTCATTTAGAAGCATATTCCTTTGTCAAATATCATGTTCAATAATTCGCTGACAGACACACCCTACCAAGATTTTTCAAACACCATTTTTTTCTCCATCCTTTTATTGGTTTTTTAGCCCTAAAGATAAGATTTGGAAATCACAAGATATCACCATCCAACGCATTGTAGGGCACAATTTATAGATCATAATTCACTAGTAATAAATGTTTGCATTCTTTGAATGTCGAAAATTTCAGAAAGAAAGAAAAAAGAAAAATTGAATATTTCCACTTAATTTCTATCAATTTATCCCTACAATACACTGAATGATAAATTGACTTTTGATGAAACCTTAAGTAATTTCTTAAAAAGAATCACAATCATAAACTGTACTGCATTTATATTCCCACTTCACGAAGCTCTTGTTTAATTTTATTTAATTAAATTTATGGATATTTTAATTTATAGTGGCCTAAAAATTCTAATTTTTTTTTTTATGTTTATGCAAAAGAGGAACTACCTAAAAAATATCTAGGGAGACTTCTGTTTTCTTTCCGTTGACCCTTCTGCAGGGTTGTAAATGACTTGACCTAAAAATAATACTTCTTCCGTCCTAATTTATATCATATTGTTTAACTAGACATAGAGCTTAACAAGACTTTTGACATATACGGTCAAAAATAAGCATTAGACATTGGTGCGACTATAAATTATCTCGTTAAGATTAAATGACTATTTTAACAATCAATTTTTTTAAATATAAAAAACAATAATATTTTTTAAACAGGGTAAAAAATAAAGTGTGTTACACTCGCTTCATATTTAAAGAGTTTCATTCGATTTCGATACCTAAAACCCCAAAGTTCAAATCAAATAAGTTTAAATTAAATATAGGAACTGGTCTCATATTAAAATGCCGCGATGATATTTCAATACATTGATAAACAATAAAAATGAGTCCCAACTTATTAATTTTTAATGGAAGAATTAGTAATGTAAAAGACTATGAGTATATATCAGTATTTTAGAAAGCTTTCTTTTAAAAAGAAATTTCTATCAAGGCAAGTTGTATATAAAAAAAACCCAAAAATAATTTTCTAGAACACTTCACAAACCGCGAACTATACTGCATGCATTTATACTTTCGTTTCAGTAAGCTCTTGTTTAATCTTATTTGATTAAATTTCCTAAAATTTTGAAAGGAAATTGCAAAATTCTTATTTCATCACTCTACAAGAAAATACACTCAAGGGTCATGTATGATCGCAAATTCAAAAGTGAATTCAGGATTTTATTGGTTATAGGTGTCCGTACTTTTAATGCAAATCGACCACTAGTTATGAGATTAAATTTGGGTGTAAATTTCGCCAATTTGATTCATTTTAAATTAATTCTATTCGATCCATTTTAACTTTCGTAAATATACCGTATGAATTACAGTGAGAAATTTATTTATACTGTAAGACCAAAAAAATTGTACAAAAAAGATGCTCCATCTAAGAAATATCTTCGGAATCTAGGAAAACTTCCTTCCGAAGGACCTGTGCTTATAACTCTGCTTAGCTACTTTCCCCCACCCCCACCCCCTTTTTATTTTATTTTTTAATAAGAGCAATTAGCGCTAGAATTTCCGGTGAAAATCCCTCTCTCGAATTTTCCGGCGACGAAACGAACAAATCCTTAAGCTTGTTTCTCAACCCCCCCCCCCCCCCCCCCCNCGAATCTCCGTCGCTGAAAATCCGATCCTGCGACGCATCGTCCTCGAACAATAGCCGTCAATTACTTCCTCCGTCGCTGCCGGCGTTGCCGCTGCGGGGTGAGGAGCATGCGGATGAATGACTGGACTAGTTGTTGGGCTTCCTGCTGCTACAGCACATTGGGTCGCTAATAGCTTGAATTTTTGCAGAGTTGCCATAATTGGAAGGTGGAGGAAAGAAGAAGTGAAGGAGGAAGGAATATGGAGGAGACGGCCATGGATTAGATTCTGTGTTTTCGGTCTAACGATTTACTAAAAAATCGTCCCTTAATTCATTCATTCTCATCAACCCTTAATTCATCAAATGGATACTCAATTAGTTCGAGGAGAATCATCTACATCTTCTCACTTCTCTTATGATGTATTCCTCAGCTTTCGAGGCGAAGACACCCGAAAAACATTCACTGGTCATCTTTATTCCAAATTGCATGATGCTGGAATTAATACCTTTATTGACGATGAGGAATTGAGAAAGGGTGACGTGATTTCAGGTAAACTAGAGAAAGCAATTGAAGGGTCAAGAATTTCCATTATTGTTTTCTCAAGAAATTATGCTTCCTCTAGTTGGTGTCTAAATGAACTAGTTAAAATTCTTGAATGCAAAGAGAAACTAAAGCAGATGGTTTTGCCTATTTTCTATGATGTTGATCCTTCCGAGGTGCGAAGACAAACTGGGTTATTTGGTGAAGCTTTGGCTAAACACAAGGAACGACCATTTGGAGCTCAAAGGGTGGAGAAATGGAGAGTTGCACTTACTGAAGCTGCAAATTTATCTGGATGGGATTTGCAAAATGTTGCTGACGGGTACATTTTATTGATTCAACTATATGGTTTCATTTGTTATTTGTTCAATTGTTTATAGGATGTGATACTAACTGATCAAAAGAGTTTATAGGATGTGATACTATACATTGACAGTATCGAAATATTTACACTATCAAGATATATAACTTAAATTATTTCTTAAAGTATACTATATGACGCCTTAAGTTATCTGTTTTGTTGCTTAGATTCATCCCACTGGGCTATGTCTTGGCTATGGATTTTGATTTGTCCGTCAAATATTTTCAAATATCAAAGTTTTATTTACCGGAGTAGTATTTCTTTTAATTTTTTGTTTTTGCTAAAAATTTTGTAGGCATGAATCAAAGTTTATTGAAAAAATTATACAGCAAGTCCTACAAGAGGTTAACCAGACACCTCTAGATGTTGCTTGGCACCCAGTTGGAGTAGATTCTCGTGTCAAAGATATAGAGTTGTTATTGCAAAATGAATGTGAAGATGGAGTTCGCATGATTGGTATTCACGGAGTTGGTGGCATAGGGAAAACAACTCTAGCAAAAGCTATCTACAATCAAATGTTTCGACTCTTCGACAGTAGTTGCTTCCTTTCGGATGTTAGATCAGAAGCTGAAGAATTTGGTCTTGTCAAGCTACAAGAGAAACTTCTTCAACAAGTACTCAAAAATAAGGACATCAAAGTTGGCAGTGTCGCCCAAGGCATCAATTTAATCAAAGCAAGACTCGAGTCAAAGAAGGTTCTAATTGTTCTTGATGACGTGGACCACAGAAACCAATTAGAATCCTTAACAAGAGAAAGAAGTTGGTTTGGTTCGGGTAGTTTAATAATCACTACCACCCGAGACAAGCGATTGCTATGCCGGTTTGGAGAAAAAGAGAGATACGAGGCCAAACTATTAAATGACAATGAAGCTATGTTACTTTTTTGTTGGCATGCTTTTGATAGTCATTTTCCACCAGAAGATTATGTTAATTTGGCACGAGACATAATCAGATATTCAGGTAGGCTACCATTAGCTCTTGTGACATTGGGGTCACATTTACAAGGAAGTTCTATAGAAGAATGGGGATATGAATTCGAAAAACTAAAATCAATTCCTCATTGTGATATCCAAAAGATTCTCAAGATAAGCTTTGATGGACTTGATGATGAAACACAAACTGTTTTCCTCGATATTGCATGCGTCTTCCATGGGTTTTATGAGCATGAAGTTACTGAAATGGTAAATGCATGTGGCTTTCATGCTAAAAGTGCAATTGCAACTTTAGTCCAAAAACACTTGCTCCAAAGATCTTGGAATATTCTGGAGATGCATGATTTAGTGCGAGATATGGGAAGAGAAGTCGTTCGCATGGAATCAGCTCGAGACCCTGGAAAACGGAGTAGATTATTCATCCCTCAAGAAGTCCGTGATGTTCTACAAGGAAATAAAGTCAGTAAATCTTTTATCCTTTATCTTGGTTATACTATTTTTTTTTTCATTTTAATTGCTTATTGCTTATAATTTATATTGTCATCATAAGAAGTGAATTCATTTTGTGCTTCGTCTCTGGGTAGTAAGTATTTTTCTAGTTGTTCTTTAAAATCTAATATTTAATAGTACTATTGTCAGGTTTCTGGATGCAATTTGTTCTCTTTATTTATCTTTGTTTTTTCCATTGATATTATCGTGTGAACTTATTGACTGCGGCTAAACTAGTTTTTGAAAGACTCTCATCTTAGTTTTTGAACAATTTTTACATTCTTTTTTTTTTTTGCATCCTCTAATGTTTAAGTTCATTTTTCTTGATACATATGGTGTAACCTCTTTGTTTGACCTTGAATTGGTATAAAGCATTTTTCCCTCTTAATTTCTGGGACTTAAGATACTAATCTTTTCTCCAAACTACAGGGTTCCAAAAAGGTAGAAGTACTGAAGGTAGATCAACTAGCATTTGAGGGACTGAACTTGAGCACCAAAGCATTTAAGAAAATGAAAAACCTTAGGGTTCTTATAATGGATGAGTTACATATTAGTGGAGATTTTGAGCTGTTATCCAAGGAGCTCAGATGGTTGTCTTGGAAAAGATGTCCTTTAAAATGTATACCATCAAATTTTCCAGCTGTGAATCTTGTAGTTCTAGATATGCGGGGGAGTGATATCCAAGAATTTCAATTGAATTTGCAGGTTTGTTACACAATTTTACAATTTCATGTGTACTGTTTGCCACTAAGTGAAAGAAAATGTTAATTGAAACTATATTTGGTTTACTTTTAGTGTTGTAGAAGTTTGAAGAAACTGGATCTCTCTCATTGCAAGCAACTCAGAAGCACTCCAAACTTCAATGGTTCGATGAGTCTTGAGGCTTTGTATCTCTATGAATGCTCAGGTCTGACGGAGATCCATCCATCAATAGGAAATTTGTCCAGACTAATTGAACTATATATATCTGGTTGCGAAAAACTTACGGATCTTCCAAGCAGCATATGCCAGCTAATATCCGTTAATTACTTGAGCATTAGTGACTGCTCATCAATAAAAACACTGCCAGATAACCTTGGAGATATGAAAAGTCTAAGATTTCTTTCTGCAGTTGATACGGGTATAAAACAATTGCCTAGATCTGTTGAAATGCTAAGAAATCTTGAAACATTGGGAGTGGGAGGTCGAAAGTTAGAGGCCAAAAGGAGTATTTCTGGAAGAGGAGTCCATCAGATACAATATTCCGTGTCAACTTTTGTGACCGTATTGAGGCTTATATACTGTAATTTGTCCGAGGCTGATATTCCTAGGAATATTGGGAGCTTATCCTCCTTAAAATATTTAGATTTGAGTGGCAACAGTTTCTATTGTCTACCCTTTGATTTTTCTAAGTTACAATTATTGGAAGAGTTATGTTTGAACGACTGTCAGAATCTTCAAACACTCCCATCAGTATCAAATTTAGAGAATCTTCGATATCTTGAACTTTATAATTGCCAAAAATTGGTCAAGATTACAGAGTTGGACAACCTCCCTTCTGTAGAGCGATTTAATATGATTAATTGTAGTTCTCTGCAGAATCCATTCAATGAAGGCTTCTTTAATGCACCTGCTCGAGCATTTCAATCTAGAGAACATGAAGATCAGGTCAGACTCTCTCTCTCTCTCTCTCTCTCTCATATCATATTAATGATCTTGAGTTTTTGTCCGATGCAGCTTGATTTAGAAATTTTTCTCGAATGCAAGGAGATTCCAGAATGGTGCAGGAATCAAGTAACAGCTTCATCTATGTGTTTGACTATGCCGACACATAATAATGATGAGTATAACTTCTTAGGAATGGTTCTCTGGTTTGTTATCGACTCTTTGGATGCAGCCCCTTATCCAAGCCACAGGATTAGTATTGCCCATAAAGAGACTGAAATTGTTACGTGGAGATATAGCTTACATGGACATAGAGATGTTGCTTACATAAGGCTTTTGATGGCCTTAAATGAACGTTTTGATGGCGAGATGATTAAAGGTGGGGAAAGGATAGAAGCATGGTCTGAAGAAGTTACAGTAAAGAAGATAGGGATCCATCTGTTATATTTAGACCAACATGGTAATATTATATCTTTGCCTGGAGACGTGGATCATTCTTATACTAGGGCTAAAGAGGTCAGGAATAGGTGGAAATAGATTAGTTGAAGAACCCAAAAAGAGTTTCAATCCTCAGTAAAAGCGTAAAGTTCTGAGTCAGAAATAATTTTCCTTTAGAGCTAGTCAAATTGTATGTTATACTATTACACTATTAATATGTAGTTGTTCAGAAGTTTTTTAATTGATATTAATATTTTTCCAAATATTTGGTATGTACTTTTTTTCTCCTTTCTGTTATTAACGTGTTTGGTTGGGAAAAAGGAGAGGTTCATAAAGAAGGAAGATAGAAGCATTTGTTATTGGATAAAACATAAGGAGACAAGCTTAGTTAGCACTGGAAAGAGGTGATTTTTTTTT
>MU684469.1:17848-34666 GCA_026770625.1 Nicotiana glauca
CTTTCTGTTATTAACGTGTTTGGTTGGGAAAAAGGAGAGGTTCATAAAGAAGGAAGATAGAAGCATTTGTTATTGGATAAAACATAAGGAGACAAGCTTAGCACTGGAAAGAGTGATTTTTTCTGACAGGTTGAAGCCAATGCTACTGGGAAGATATTTCGATATGATTCTTTTTTGTTATTTTGAATTCAGAAAGATTTTACAGTGTGGATACTGATATCGAAATTGACATGCTGGAGTTGGAATTTTGTTGCTTCACGCTAGCATTTCTTTTGTGTATATAGTACATTGCCTGTACTTGCTTCATGCTAGCATTTTTTTTGACAGGTTGAAGCCAATGCTATACTAGTGAGATTCACTATACGTAAATCCAAATTCGAGTGTGCATTTTATGTGACCTGACCATAATTTCGAATGATGATAAAATAAATATTTTGTAAATTGCGAAGGCATTTCATGTGGCGCGATTCGCAACGTGTACAAAAATAAACGAGTGCGCGACATCGCGACTTGTTCAAACAAATTCCATAAATACTAAAAGCGGTTCAAAAAGTAAAAATGCACAATAGGTTATAAATATGTTTTAAAACGGACAATTAGGCCAATTATTACAGTTGAGCAGGCAATAGGGGAATTATCTTCGGCTTCATAAAGAGTATTGGGAATTTGCAGTCTTTTTCCAGCTCCTCTTTCTAAAGTTGGTTTTCTTCGACAAGAAATATTTGAAGAATTGGGAAACATATATTTTGGGAAAGTCATTAGAAAAATTGAAGAAATTGTTTGCAGCTGCCCACGGAAGTTGGAAGTTCCACTGAACTGATATCAGTGGCTACCATTTGGTGTTAGTTTCAATTTAATTGGCATCGTTAAATGTTGAGCAAAAAAAAAAAGCCAGCTTTCAATTAAAATTAGCATCTTCTTCTAATTAAAATCATGTATATTTTTCTTCTTTATTTCTCTCATTTAATTGTTCTTCCTTTGTTTAGAATGTTGAATCTGACTCAAAAGGAAATAGAGTTGCAGCTAAGTTTGTTACATACCTAACCCGAAAAAAATAGTAGATTCCGAAAAGGCAAGTGACCTTAAATAATAACTTGAAATCATAAACTATAGAGGCACAATTCATGAATTATAATTCATTTGAAGAATTAAGTTTAATTTTGAGTTTTTTGTGTTGATAAGACATCGAAGCATCCAATGATTTGTAGGGTATAGAAATTAAGGGAAAGATTCAAAGTCGTTTGTGGGGTTTGCTTTAAGTCTTTTTCTTTAACTTCTTTCCCATGGTTGGCAAGTGAGCTGAGAAAATTAATCAAAATTCACTAGTAATAAATGTTTTTATTTTTTAAATGAGGAAAAATTAAATTAAAAACAGAAATTGAATGTTTCCACTTAATTTCTATCAACTTTCCCCTAAAATACCTAAGAAATTCTTTTATTATGGTTATGCAAAAGAGGAACTGATTAAGAAATATCTATGGAACTTCTGTTTTTTTTCGGTTGACTCTTCTGTAGCGTTGTAAATGACTTGACCTAAAAATAATACTTCTTCCATCCCAATTTATGTAATATTGTTTAACTAAACACAAAGTTTAACGAAAGAAATGAAGACTTTTGAAATATATGGTTTAAAACAAACATTAAACATTAATGTGACTATAAGTTATCTCATTAATGTCACACCTCTTTTTTACACACCTACCCCGAAGGATAATGTATAAGGGAGTTTTTCCATTTTAAGTGACATTATTCGAATTGAGATTATTTATTTGATTCAGAGTCGCCACTTGGGATAAGTTTGGCTTTTGGTGACCCAAGTCACCGGTTTATCTTGAATCCCAAATCGAGGAAATTTTCGACTTTCCTAATGAAGTCTGCGAACCAGAAATTCTAAGTAAGGAATCCTGTTGACCCGAGGGAAGGTGTTAGGCACCCCCGGATCCCGTAGTTCTAGCACGGTCGCTTAAACTATTATAATTGTCTAAAAATCTAATTTTTTAATACATGTCATCCTATAGTGCAATTTTTGAAATTATTTACCGTATTTAATTAATAATTTTTAGGAAATTGAACGTCGTCTAAAACATGTTTTTGGATCACGACACATGAAATGCACCCGGATCCTCGACACATTTTATTCAACATTTTGGAATTTGGATTTGGGTCACATGAAATGCACACCCGAATTTAAGAAGGTAAAATTATTAAAGAACGCACCTAAAGCAAATAATGTATTATTAACTTTGCGGGGGGGCCATGAAAATTCGCTAAATGGCCCGTCTTGAGTTCTAAACATTTTAATAGAACTAATTAAAGAGGGCCACGCAGTTTGTGATTTTATTTGGTGCGGCGCACCTCAAATTATTTTAAAGGGCATCCTAAAGGAACTACGATTCTCTATTAAAGATTGTCTCTAAAAGGCCTAATTAATTAATATTATTAATAAGCTACTATTAACAGCAATCAAAGAATTCGGGCCTCAAGATCAAGTCCAAATTTAAACAAGAGAGAAATCTCTTAATCAAATTTGCTACTTAACTTGGAAAGCCTAACTTGCATTACAAATTTAAACCCAAAGCCTTAATAAAATCCTTCAGCATTTTTGGGCTTTTGAATTTGGCCCAATAGTGAGATATTTTTTAACCAGTTTTATGAGGGACTGCCCCAAATAGACTTCCTGGAGAGCTATTGTATACATGGGCCATGTTAGGCCTTAATTTATGGCATGAACAGCCCAAGCCTTATTGCTGACCAAACTGAAGTCTTGACTTAGTGATTTAACCAATTTTAAATGTCAATAAAGATCCGATTTAAATTTCTGATTCACATCAAACATGAACTAGAATTTGAAAAAGACAACTACAAACTAATAATGGACGTTTTAGATAAAATTTCACGTGTAAGTAGAATTGAAGTATTTTAAATGGACGCGCCTCATCTATAACATGTAATTCACACGAAGCCACTAGAGTCTTAGATTCAAACAAATTTAAAATTTTCCACCTATTCAAATGACGTCCAATATTTAAATCACAGGCAGACCATAACTAATTTCTGATTTCAGATTAATGCACTGCTTTTGAACTAGTACACTGCTTTTGAATTTCTCATTTCGAATTAATACACAGGAACTAAACATCAAACTCCACTAAACTGAATCTAACACTGCTAAACACAAACAACAACATTTAAATCACAAGTAGACCATGACTAATTTATGATTTCAAATTAATACACTACTTATGAATCAATACAGTGCTTTTAAATTTCTGATTTCAAACTAACAACATGGCAACGTAGACATCAAACCCGAACCAATTTGAATCTTACACTTCTAAATGCAATTTCCATGTGATCATGAGAAGGAAATGGAATCAGTTTTAAAGTCTTATACAATCCAAACAGTCCAGTTATTACAATACTAGAAAATTTAAATTCACTAGACCTTTGCACTCTAGAAAAACAGAAATCTAATACTTAAACAAATTTGTATGACAATAACAGGAGCAATGTGTTATTTCTTCAGTAATTCAAACACGCATCTGCTGATTCAGCTTCTTCATACATCATTAGATGTTAAAAAGGTACCTGGAATTTGAGGCAGAATAAGAAGAAATGGATAATCAGCCAGGCAGTAATGAGCAACAGTCAAAACCAATAGCAACTGGATCAATTTCAACCCAAAAAGTGTCACAGCAACCCAGGAGTAATTTGTAGAAGGATAAACACCAATAAGCAACTGAAAACAGATCGGACTGAACCAAAATAAACTCGAAATCAACCCAGGAACTGAACTTGAACCACCGAGATCTAAAGAGTACTCAAACTATTTTTAACCTTATATGAGCTGAGAATTTGATTTGACAGCTGGAATTCAAACTTATCCTAAGAATACTTCAATGAAATAGTATTTTTTTTGGAGTTTCTGTGCTATTTTTTTTTTTTGGGTTTTTGAAATCTAAGATCTAGAATGAAATTTGTACTCTCAGCTTTCAAACTTCTGTTTTGAATTTGAAATTCAAATTATCAGATCTCAAAACTTGTGAAATAAGGCAGGGAGCATGCCTTTTATAGGCAAAACTAAAGGCAGCCCCCAAATTTCTGTTTTACCCCCAAGTCCCTCTTTTATTTTTAATTTTTAGCTAGTTAGCCCCTTATTTATTGGCTCCCAAGTCAGACCATTAAAATCTTAAAATTATAATTGAAACCCCATCTAGAGTGTTCTAGGGGCTTCTAATTCAGTTATTTACAGGATTCTCTTATCTAAAATACCTAAACTAACCTTTTATTCAATCTGAAACTACTATACAATACTAACTAAACCCCAGCCCCTTTTACCTTGGTCAGAAGTGACTATGGTCAATTAAACAAAGAGCTGGAATAATCAGCTATATCCAAACAAATCCTAAAATTGAATAAAAAAATCTTGTAACCTATGTTGAACCTGATTTAAATCTAACTAATATGAATTCTAAGGCCAAATGCATCATTGAAAAGCAGTAAACTATTAATTAAAGCAATTCAAAACAAAATAAAATGCCATATGGAATCAGTAATACTCTAATAAACCTATGATTAATCAAATTATACTAAACCTATTTTAATCCTAAATTAAATCTCAATCAATCAAATTAAACCACTTAAATCCACTGGTCATGAATTAGCACAATACGATTCAGGGAAAACAAAAATCAGAAGCTTAAACTAATCAAAAATACAAAACCTAGAAATCTAGTTACTGCTAACAAAAAAAATAAAGCAAGGAATTAATCAGAAAACTAATTTTAAAAAGAATAATAAAAAGAAGAAAAGAAAACTCACCTAAGTAACTCTAGGGTTCCGTCGCTTCTTCGATTCAAAATTCGAGCAACTCCAATGATATTCGAAGGACACCAGTTAGGGATTCGGGAAGAGGGAGGTGAGGAGAGTCTAGGGTATAAGTTTGGTAAGATTTGGATGAGTTAGTATTTTGGTCGGAGTTTTCGATTCGATATTCGAAAAGATTGGCTAGGATTTGAAGGAAAGGGATTGAAGATTCGGAAAGAGGAGAGGAAGGTGGTCCAAGGATGTTAATTTGGTGGTCATTGGAGGTTCGCCGCCGCCATGGGCGATTTCCTGCGGCGGTCTAGGGCGGAGCCGGCGAGGGTCATCTCTGATGAGAGTGAGATGTGAGAGAGAGAGGCTTGGGGGGGTAGGGCAGGTCCGATATTTTTATATTAAATACACCCCAGCTTCTCGACCGTTAGATTGAGAAACATAGACGGCCAGGATCAAACGCCACTGAAACGGGGTCATTTTGGGGACGGGGGAAGCTGGACCGGGTTGGGCTGGCTTTTGGTTGGGTTTCAGTTCAGAGATCTCATTTGGGCTGAAAGAAATCTAGCCCAAACGTTTATCTTTAAATCAGGCCTCATTTATGTTTTCTTTGCAATTTCAATTCATTCAATTCTTTACTTGTTTTTCCTTCTTTTCTTTTTTTTTTTCAATTTCAAAATTAAACTAAGATTAAAATTCAAAATTAACTCATACTACCTAAAATCAAAATTTTCTTATGATTTTTGTACTTTTTTTTTATACAAGTCTAATTACTAATTAGTTCTAAAATAATGTGAAACTAAATCCCAAATGCCCCTACAATATTTTTTATATTTTTATGAATTATCATGCACACACAAGTGAAAAAATGCACACAAAATTACACAATTAAATCCTAAAATTTAAATAATAAAAGAAAAATCCTAACTTTTAAGAATTTTATAGGAATAGTTCAAGCGAGGCAAAAATCACATGCTCACAACTGCCCCTCTTTGCTCGGATACACGAAGGATTTTCGGGCAAAGATAAATGAGCAATCATGAGAGATTTTTGCCTGCTCGGCACTCCATGAGAAGCATTTTTGAAAACTATCTGACCGAACCTTGCTTCAAAGGTTGCCTACATATCCTTGGCTATAAAGGAATCAGGTTAGTGTAGTTCTGGAAGTTTTGGTAGCTGGGACTACCAGGAGCTGTGATTTCACTGCTGTTGTTGTTGCTACTGCTTGCTGACCTCCTTATTACACCAAAAGAAAATCAATGCTAAGCTAGCTATGCCTATCAACTATGAGTTACAAGATTCCTATCTATAAATCTCTTGAAACTTGATCTTGAGTCTTAGCTGATTTTGTTGTGGACTCTGATCCGAATCTTGATGCTCGCAAGTTGTAGGTGTTGTTTCTTCCTTCAGCATTGGGTCAAAGCGGGATCAGCGGAGCTTGTAACTTTAATTAATCCAATTTTAAGCAATCCGCACCTTTGTTTGCTTCAACATTTGAATTCATTTCTTTTCGTTCTATTATTCTTTTCTTTATTCTGGATTGAGACTCATCTTTTTGGTCATCTCGAACCCCTGTGCCTTAAGGTCAAACCTGCTCAGACACCAAAACAAAACAAACGAAAGAAATTTTTCTGCCCCAGTTTTCACTAGGAAAATTTCGTGAGTTATTTGTGACAAAAATCTAAGCTCGTTCTTTTCCCTTTTTTATTTTTAAGAATTGTATTTATCTATGACGGAACGAAATAGGGAATGGAACCATGTTTCTAAAAGGCACAATTCAGGGGTTGGAGCCCTAATGTTGGCAAAAGGCGACTGGGGAACGGAGGCCCTAAGTCTAAAAGGCGCAACTCAGGGATTGGAGCCCTAAGGTTGGCAAAAGGTAAAAAAAACTCAACTTAGGGATTGGATCCCTAATTTCGGCTAAGGGTAAAAACGCTCAACTCAGGGGCTAGAGCCCTAATGTCGGCTAAAAGAAAAAATACTCAATTCAGGGATTGGAGCCCTAATGTTGGTTAAAGGGAAAATGCTCAACTCAAGGATTGGATCCTTAATATTGGCTAAAGGGAAAAATGCTCAACTTAGGGATTGAAGCCCTAATATTGGCTAAAAGGAAAAACGCCCAGCTCAGGGGTTGGAGCTCTAATGTTGGCTAAGGGAAAACACTCAACTCAGGGATTGGAGTCCTAATGTTGGCTAAGGGAAAACGCTCAACTCAGGGATTGGAGCCCTAATATTGGCTAAGGGAAAATGCTCAACTCAGGGATTAGAGCCCTAATGTTGGATAAGGGAAAACACTCAACTCAGGGATTGGAGCCATAATGTTGGCTAAAGAAAAAACGCTCAACTCGGGGGTTGGAGCCCTAATGTTGGCTAAAAGGAAAATGCTCACTCAGGGATTGGAGCCCTAATATTAGCTAAGGGAAAATTCTCACTCAGTGATTGGAGCCCTAATGTTGGCTAAAGAAAAAAGCTCAACTCAGGGATTGGAGCCCTAATGTTGGCTAAAGGGGAAAACGCTCAACTCAGGGATTGGAGCCCTAATGTTGGCTAAGGACAAACGCTCAACTCAGGGGTTAGAGCCCTAATGTTAGCTAAAGGGAAAACGCTCAACTCAGGGATTGGAGCCCTAATATTGGCTAAGGACAAATGCTCAACTCAGGGGTTGGATCCCTAATGTTGGCTAAAAGGAAAAACGCTCAACTCAGGGATTGGAGCCCTAATGTTGTCTAAAGGGAAAACGTTCAAATCAGGGATTGGAGCCCTAATGTTAGCTAACAAAGTAACAGGTTAATATTGGGAATTCCAAACTGACCTCTTTTAAGATTTTCTTCTTTTGGTTATTTTTTTTTTCATTTTTGATAAGATACAGGAAAGAACTTGGAATAAACTTCCCTTTTGCATTGATTATTTGCTGCAAAGCTGTTTCAGCACTTGCGCATTTTCTCTTGGGCTGTACCCGCTTTTGCACGGTTGCCTGAATTGCACCTGTTTCAATTTTCAAATAAAGAACAATTGTTAGTTTGAAACGATGGTTGGTTTTGTGGACTTGATTGCTTGATCCCGGCCCGACTTCTGCCGAGAACCTCTGTTGCTTGCTGGTTTTGAAGATTATTCTCTCTTTCCAAACCGAGGGCCTTAACCTTCAGGATTTCATGATGACTCGCCCGCATGGGGCTCCAGCCTTTCACTTTATGCTGCTCTTAGGACTTTTGTCTTTGGACACTCTTTCCCTTTCATTAGCTTTGTTTTGAAAACATCAACAATCGTGGCCAGTCGGGATCGGCTTGATGCACCCACTGAGGCTGGATACGTTTCTTTAGCTTTTGTCAGGCAGAGCCCTGTAAAACCAGTCTTGCCACCTTTTCTTTGTAAAAGTTTCGGAATCAGAGTTAGACCGAAAGAGATTCAAGAAAAAAAGCAAATAAAAGGCAAGATGATGAATTTGAAAGAATTAGTACATTCTTGTACTTAGACTTAATTAGTTACTCGATGGTTTTACTACTCCTTTTATGGCAATGACCAGTATGCCTATAAATTAATTTTTTTCCTTATTTTTGAGTCTGTCACTGCCCGTTAAGAAAGTGATCCCTTAATTAAAGGCAATCATGTGTGTAATTGATTCTGAATAGTGATTGTTTCCATGTTTGTGGCTTATTACCTCTCTTTTACTTGTTTTCAAAAGCTATAAATACCTTGTATTTCTCTTCTTTAAAAAAACACTTTTAGTTCTGAACACACACTTACACGCAAAAACTCTCTCTGGCTTTACTACTATTTGTGCTACTGCCTGCTGAAAGCCAAGGCTATACTTGAAGTCTTGCTTATTTTTTTCTTACTGCACTTTGCTTTTCTAACTGGTATGTCCTAACTAAGTTTTCAACATCAACAACAATGTGTTTCTTTACTATTTCTTTCATTCTTGTTTGTCTCCTATTTGTATTGAACTAATTCCCATTATCAAGCATACTGTATTCTGCCTTTTATGTTCTGAATTAATGGTTTTGTTATTTACTTATCATGGCTTGTGAGCCTTAAATCCCCACCTCCTTATGTGTTTGGTATCTATATTTGGTATGGGGCATGGCGGCAATGATCATTGTTGTCCATGGCCCAAGCTTGATCCTCCTGGGATCATAACCTCTAGGTTTTCTCTAGTTGTTCTGGTAGGCTTATAGGCACGTCAACATCTTCTATTGCTGTGCATGCCCCAAGCTAACCTTTGCCTAAGTACATAGGCTTTTTGCTATGAACTACCAACCCCTGCTCCCCTTTGTATGAAGTTATGAACTCTGCCATTATTCCCCCTACCAGCCTTTACACTTCTCCTGTCCCCCCTCAGTTTTAAAAATCTATTCTTGCATTTCCACTACCTTATTAGATTTAAGTTCTGCCCCTCTTATGTGAGCCTTGCCTTGGGACCCATGAGCTCCCTCTGAACTTGGACTCATAAGGCTGACATTTCCACACTGCACTTATCTCTATTCTCATTATGCAAATTGGGTGTCAGCACTGCCTGGGTCCCTCTTGAGGACCTTAGGCAACTTTGACACACTCAAGTCTGAGAAAGGTCTGGAATCAATGGCATTTGAAGTGGTTTGGCCCATAACTTAGAAAGGAAGTCAGGAATCTGGCCTCGTCTGATTGTAATTTTTTTTATCTTATGATGTAATTCATTACTGGGTCTGTAATTATTTTTGTAATAAACACCGGGGTTGACTAGTGAAAAGGGTTGGGAATTATTCATGTTCGAGGGTAGAAATCATGTCTATAACACTTAAGATTCTACATGTTTAATTCTGCAATTTAGATATCATGTCTATAGGACTTAAGGTTCTGCATGTTTAATTCCGCAATTTAGAAATCATCTCTATAGGACTTAAGGTTCTGCAATTTAGATATCATGTCTATAGGACTTAAGATTCTAGATGTTTAATTCTGCAGAAATAATGCCTATAGGAACTAAAAAATGGCCACAATAGAAAACGTGTTTATAAGATCTGTCGTTTTAGATTATGCATGTTCAATTCTGCATTTTAGATGACATGTTCTTAGGATCTAAATGGCTAAAATTAGATATCATGTCCATAAAGTTAAAATCAGTACCCCTTTGTTGAAACCATGCCTACATGGATAAAAATGAGCAACACTAGATAACCTGCCTATAGAGTCCGAAATCATTAAAAAATCAGTTCGATCTGAATCAATTTTCATTTTTATTTTTATGCGGTTTAGAAGGCATGCCGAAAAGATTTCCAAAATTGTTCGATAAAAACTGCACTACTTTGCTATACATCTGAATCAATAATAAATATCCTATTCATAGGATTGTGCTCACACACCTAGGCAAGCCTTAGGTGATAATAGCCTTAAAAAATTGATTTTGCCTTGTTAATTAATGACTAAAGAAACTAGCAGGCAAGCATGGCACATGCGTTTGAGTCATATAAATCTAAACACAATTTCAAGGTTGGTCAAGGATGGACCTTTAAGTTCATTGAAAGTGGAGGCACTACCAACTTGTGAATCTTATTTAGAAGGAAAAAAGACAAAACAAAATTTCCCCTCAAAAGGAAATCGAGCAAGTGATAAATTAGAGTTAATTAATTCTGATTTGTGTGGTCTAATGAATGTCAAAGCAAGAGGTGGTTTTGAGTATTTCGTGACTTTCACAGATGATTACTCAAAATGTGGATATATTTATTTGTTGCGTCGAAAGTCTGAATGTTTTGAAAAGTTCAAAGAATTCAAGACTGAGACTGAAAAGTGACATAATAAACATATCAAGACACTACGATCTGATCGTGGTGGGGAGTACCTCTCTACGGATTTCATTGGTTATTTATCATAATGTGGAATCACATCTCAATTATCTGCACCTGGAACTCCACAAATAAATGGTGTAGCTGAAAGAGAAAATAGGAATCTTATGGAAATGGTTAGATCAATGATGAGTTATTCCGATTTGCCTACGTCCTTTTGGGGACATGCCTTGTAAACGGTGAATTACTTTGTGAACTTAGTTCCTTCAAAGATAGTACCTTTGACCCCTACAGAATTGTGGACTGGGCGCAAGCATAGTGTGCAGCATATTCGAGTTTGGGGTTGTCCGGCACATGTGCTGAAGGGGAAAATAGATAATTTGGAGGAAAGAATGGATGTATGCATGTATGTTTGTAGGTTATCCAAAAGGGACGAAAGGTGGTTTATTCTATTGTCCTAAAGAGAAAAAGGTAATTGTTAGCACAAATGCTAAGTTTTTGGAAGAGGACTATTTGATGAGCCATGTTCCTAGAAGTAAACTCGTTTTACAGGAACTTAGCAAAAGAATGGAATCTCAGTCATCTGATAAACAAAATGACCATATCCAAACCTCGGAAGTCAATTTTGACAAACTATTGCATTTTAGTAGTGGGAGAAATGTCAATAGACTTAATGTCCCGCAATAACAAGTGCCTGAAGTCATAATACCACAAAGTAGTGAGAGTCATGTTGAGCAGACTGCACAACAGGAAGAAGTCGTTGATATCCCCATGGATAGCATGGAGACTCAAGTTCTTGATGACGATGTAGTTCAACCATAAAATCTGATGTAGTCAAAACTGATGTAGTGCGTAGTCATAGTGGGAGGGAAATAAGACAGCCAGTTCGTTATACACTCTTGGAAAAATCATATGATACGATCCCTGAGGAGCCTACCTCTGAACCTGTCAATTACGACCAAGCACTACATGATAAGGATGCCGATAAGTGGGTTGCTGCAATGAAATCATAGACGGAGTCTATGTACTTTAATCAAGTATGGGATCTTGTAGAACCACCTGATGGGATTAAACCCATTGGATGCAAGTGGATCTGTAAGAAAAAGAGAGGTGTAGACGTAAAAGTGCAAACTTTTAAAGCAAGGCTTGTAGCGAAAGGGTTCACTCAGAAAGAAAGGATCAATTATGAGGAAACCTTCTCGCCGGTAGCCATGCTTAAGTCTATAAGGATTCTCTTATCCATTGCTACTCATTATGATTATGAGATTTTGCAAATGGATGTCAAGACAACCTTTCTTAATGGAAGTCTTGATGAGTGCATCTATATGATGCAACCAGACGGTTTGGTGGAAAATAGCAAGGAACACATGTTGTGTAAACTTAGAAGGTCCATTTATGTACTAAAACAAGCATCTAGGGCATGGAATATTTTTTTCGACAAGGCAATTAAGACATTTGGTTTTAATTAGTGTCTCAACGAGCCTTGTGTATACAAAAAGTGGGATGGGGACTAAGTGGCATTTTTTATCTTATATGTAGATGACATACTGCTCATAAGAAATAATGTGGGCATGTTGAATTCAGTTAAGCAGTGGTTGTCCACACATTTTGATATGAAAGATTCGGGAGAAGCGGCTCATATCCTTGGGATCAAACTCTTGCGAGATCGCAAGAAAAGGATATTAGGCTTGTCCCAAGATCTTTATATTGATACAATACTCTCCAGGTTTAGCATGTATGATTCCAAGAAAGGATTTCTTCCTTTCAGACATGGAATTTCTCTATCTAAATATCAGTCTCCTAAGACTGATAAAGAGATAGAAAAGATGAAGGCGGTCCCTTATGCATCAGTTGTGGGGAGCCTCATGTATGCTATATTATGCACTAGGCCTGATATTTGCTTTACCGTTGGCGTTGTTAGCAGATTTCAGTCTAATCCTGGGAAAGAGCATTGGACGACGGTTAAACATATAATCAAGTACCTGAAAAGGACTAAGGATTACATTTTGATCTACCATTCAGATGACATTGTACCTATTGCGTATACTGATTCGGATTTCCAATCAGATTGAGATTCTAGAAAGTCTACCTCAGGTAATGTGTTTACTCTTGGAAGTGGAGCCATAAGTTGGAGGAGTATCAAGCAAACTTGTGTTGCTGATTCCACCATGGAAGCCGAATATGTGGCAGCTTCTAAGGCAGCCAAAGAGGCAGTTTGTCTCGGTAATTTCCTAAGAAAGTTGGGTGTGGTTCCCTCGATTCAAGTGTAAATTACACTTTATTGTGATAATAGTGGCGCGGTTGCAAATTCAAAGGAGTCACGAAGAAATAAAAAGGGCAAAGCACATTGAGCGTAAATATTATTTAATTCGTGAGATAGCGCAAAGAGGGGATGTAGTAGTCACCAAGATTGCGTCAGAGAACAACTGGCGGACCCGTTTACTTAGAGCTTACCACAAAAGACTTTTGATAGGCATGTAGACAGAATGGGTGTCAGAATTATAGACGCATGGTTATGAGTCTAAGTGGGAGATTGTTAGGATATACTATAAGCCATGCGTATTGTTATAGTATTCTTTATGGAATAATTATTTATTTATTTATTCAATTCAATAAAATTTTATTTTAAATAGATCATGAATTTTTTTATGTGTCCATTGCTTATATAATAGATGATTTAGTGTATAGAGTTTAACTTATACATGAAAGATTATGTGATGACCCGGCCTGTTGTCACAAGAGTTACCGCCTTGTTTCCCTCATATTATGTTTTCCTATGCTTCATTATCGGTATTTTGGGTGATCGAGTAGAATTGGACTGGTTTTAGATGGAAATGAGACACTTAGTCTCTTAAAGGAGAGCTTGTTTTGGAAAAGTCAACTGGAAGTTGACTATTTGTTAGAGGGCTTAGATGTGATTTCTGATGATTCAGTTGGCTTCGGGGGATGATTTGTGACTTAGGAGTGTGATCGGATTTGATTTTGGAGCTCCAGTGTAGAATTAGTCTTGAATTGGCAAAGTTAGTATTTTAGCAAAAATCGGTGGATAGGTGAGATTTTGATCCGGGGGTCAGAATAGAATTCCGAGAGTTGTAGTAGCTCCTTTAGGTGATTTTGGATATGCGTGCAAAGTTTCAGGTCATTCGGAGGTGTTTAGGTTGGGTTTTTGATCGAATGTGCAATTCAGAAGTTTTTAAAAAACTTAGGCCTTGATTTGATGATATTTGAGGATTTAGATGTTAACGGTAGTGTTTTGAAGGTTAGAGCAAGTTTGAATAAGGTATTATATCATGTCTGTTCTTTTAGTTGAGGTCCCGGGGGCCTCGGGGTGAAATCGGGTGTTAAAACGAGAAGTTTTTGAGTTTGGCTTCATGTTTATTTTGCTGGTTCTGTTGTTTCCGCATCTGCGGATAAGGGACCGCATAAGCGGTTATGCTGGTTCGGGATGCTGGCCGAGATCGTGTGCGACAATGGGAAGCATTTCGTCGGCAGTAAAGAAAGGCAATTTTTCGAAGACCATAAAATTAAAAAGATCTGATGGACACCCTATCACCCTAGTGGAAATGGGCAAGTGGAGTCCACGAACAAAACCATACTCTAAAACCTCAAAAATATGTTGACCTACGCCAAAGGAAAATGGAAAGAAATCTTGCCCGAAGTCCTATGGGCATATCGGACGACCTCAAAGTCGAGTACCGGGGCCACCCCATTATCGTTGGTTTACAGTGTTGAGGCCTTAAAACTGGTTGAAGTAGGAGAAATGAGTCTCAGGTTCTGATATGCGACCAAAGATTCAAACAATAAGGCCATGAATACGAGCGTGAGACTATGAGATGAAAGGCTTGAGGCCGCCCTCGTCCGGTTGGCCTCCCAAAAGCAACGGATCGAAAGGTATTACAATCGAAAAGTCAACCTTCGACACTTTAATATCGGGGACTTGGTATTCAGTATGGCTATCCAACGGGACGGGATGTCCCGTCCCGTCCCGATCCTGTCCCACGTCCCATCCTGTCCCGTCCCACTTTATTTTAAACGGGATGGGTCCATGTTAAACAGGACACGGGACAGGATGGGACGACCATTTTGTCCCGTCCCATTTCGTCCCGTTTCATCCCGTCCCGTCCCGCCTGTCCCGCCTATCCCATCTCATCCCGTCCCATCCCGTTCCAGCATGTCTCGCATGTCCCGCGAGTTTTTATGGTATATTTGTGAAATTTCTGTTGTATTTGGTAGGTATAAAACAAATCCAACCTATGCACCGACCATTAATGAAATGATTTCAAAATTTAAAAAAAAATTCCTATTCCCGAAGTTTATTTAATTTCTTCTCGACTTAACACATCTTTGAAACTAAGAGGTGCAAAGAAACTTGTTCGTAAAATTTATGAGAATTTAGCAATTCAAGAAGATGAACAACCATCTCATGAAGACTGCCAAGCTAGCATATATTCTTATGCTAGATCAATGTTTGATAAATATAAATCTATGAAAAGTATTATTTCTTGACTCTTATCTTAATCAATGATTGGAAAGTATTAAAGACGAAGAAGGCAACGAACAACTTTTGTCATAGTGGAGGAGCGTGGCAAGGCTTTTCCAACACTTTCAATAATGTCCTCAGATATCTTGGCTATTCAAACATCATAGACATTGGAGATTTCAAATTGGAGATCATAGACATGCATTATCGGAGGACAGTCTAGAGATTTCCGTATTATTCAGAGGTTTCATTAATTCAGAAAGAAGAAATCTTAGTTTTGAAAAATTAACCACTAGGGAAGAAGAAGAATACAATGAGATACTTAGCACTAGGAGCGATGACGGCATGGAGCTCATGGAACACCAATCAACATTGCCAATTCCAACAGAATGTCCGAGAGATATTATTGATAAGTTACAAAGAAGCTATATAGGAGCTTACAAATATTAGTATGATAATTTGTAATTGGCTACTTCTACGAAGAGGCCTAGTTCAAAAGAATAAAATGATTTTTTATGAATTGTCTTAGTTACTTAATACTAAGAATTATATTTGTATTTGCGATTTGAAAGTTTTATTAATAAAATAAAAGGCTCTAAGCGATGAATTTTTTATGAATTTTCTTAGTTACTTAATACTTTGAAATTATTTTAAATAAATTATAATTCTATTATAAATTTATAATTACTAGAATATTTCATTACAAGTCTTTTGTTTTAACATTTTATAATTCTTTACTTAGTTTTCTAATTTCGTTTTAACATTTACGTTTGTTAAATAAGTCAAAAAAACTAGCCGTTGCAAACTTTAAAAACTTAGTCATTTTAAAAAAAAATAGACGTTTTAAAAACAAATATACACTTAAGGCCCACGAACCCATCCCGTCCCGTCCCATTTCGTCCTGTTTTTTAGCGGGACGGGATGGGACGACCGTTTCGTCCCGTTTGTCCTGTCCCGTTTCATCCCGTCTCGCCACCATCCCACTTATATGTCGTCCCGTCCCGTTAATTTTGTCCCATCCCGTCCTATCTCATTCTGTCCCGTTGGACAGCCATAGTGTTAAGGAAGGTCACACTACGCACCCGAAACCCGAACGAAGGGAAACTGAGGCCGAACTGGGAAGGTCCATATCAAATTATCGAGATCTCCATAAAAGGATCGTACAATCTCTGAGAAATAAACGGTTAGCGACTATCGAGCAACTGGAACGTAACTCACTTAAAATGATACTATTACTAAGGTACAATCCCATTCATTTTTTTATTTACATGTTTGACTAACATTCGCAAGTGATACTCAAGAAACGATGCAACTTTTGGTCCTGAAAGCCCACGTTACACTCTTTTTCCCATGAACCGGTTTTGTCACGACCCAAATTGATGGCCATGATGGGTGCGTGAGTCCTACCTATTAAACATTCCTAAGCTTGCATCTAAGATATGAACCTGTATAATATTTGTTGAATTACGAAGGTAACATACGTGAAGGAAACCTGCCAATAAGGTATTTGTACGTATACGTGCAGAATACAGTGGACGAGCCGACAAGGCTGCTATAGACAACTATACATCTAATAACTGAATGTCAACAAGGCCACATATAACCCAATTAGATATACTATCTACAGACCTCTAATAGAAACATAACTGAACAAAGACGAGACTAAGCCATCTCTCTCTCTCTCTCTCTCACACACACACACACACACATACACACACACACACACACACACACACACACACATATATATATATATATATATAT
>MU684470.1:6718-30404 GCA_026770625.1 Nicotiana glauca
GATTTCTAGTTCGCAGACTGTAACAGAGTCAAACTTTCCTCGGTTCGGGATTCACTCGGTGACTTGGGACACCATTAATATCCCAAGTGGCTACTCTAAAACTAAATAAATAAATCCCATTCCGACTGTCCTTAAATTGGAAAAACTCCTTCCTTTTTACTATATCCCTTCCCGGGGTGTAATAAATAGGCTCTTACAAATGATATAAGAAAAAGGAGGTGTGAAAACTAGAAGCTGGAAGTGTTGAATGAACTGGACGGCTCACATAGCCTCTACCATGACGGGATGTAGCTGCAACATGACCACCACTAAATCCTCATGTACCACGAGGCGTCTTAGCCTCTCTATCATCACTCATGGCCTTTCATGCCCTCTAACCTCCATTCAACCTCAACCACGTGCTGATATGGAGTATCTGTCTCCAACTCACTAGCCATGCAGAATCAAATACCATAGTTGAGCCCCTCGATAAATCGATAGACTCGCTTTCTGACTAATAGAAACCAAAGCAGGTGCATCTCTGGACAAATCACTGAATCGAACTGCATACTCTGACACTATCATAGAACCCTGGCGTAGCTGCTTAAAATCTGTGCGCCATGCATCTCGAAGCATCAAGGGAACAAACTCCCTTAAGAATAACTTTGAAAATTGAGTCCAAGTAAGTGAAGCTACCTCGGTTGGGCTAGCCTCCTCGTACACTCGCCACCACTGATATGTCGCTACGGACAACTAAAAGGTAGTAAAAGCAAACCCACTCATCTCCATAATACCCATTGTATGGAGAATACGGTGGCACTCCTCAAGAAAACCGTGTTCATCCTCTGAAGCCAACCCATTGAAAGTAGGAGGGTGGTAATTCTTGAACCTATGAATCCTAAGCTACTCCTCCTCAGATGTTTCTACCCTAACCACGGGCTAAGCCGAAATAACAAGTTGTACTAGTATATCCTCTAGGACCTAATCAACCTGGAACCACTGCTCTAGAGTACAAGTCGCGGGAGTTTGTGCTCCTCCCCCAGCCTGAGATGTGGCTAATGCAAGTGGAATTAACCTTGCCTTAGCTAAGCTGCCGAACAAGCTCAAACATTATGCGAGGGACTTTTGAAGTGCTGGGGTGGATATAGGCACCTCGGGTGCCTGTCCCCCGACTGGAGCTATTAGTGGCTCCCCTATTGCAACTCTGGTAGGTGCTCTGGATGCACTACGTTCCCTTTCTTAGCCTCTACCCCACCCATGGCCTCTCACAGATTTATCAGGGGGCACGGGTGTCTGATCGTCGGATCCAGCAGTGCATGTCCTCACCACATGTGAGAGAATAGAAAGTCAAAGATTTAGTTTTTGAAGTCAACCAATTCACACGATAAAGAATCAAAGAAGTGAAGTTTTCCTAACAGTTCTGTATCCTCTCGAAGATACGTATAAAAGTCTCTGTACCGATCCGCAAGACTCTACTAAACATACTTATTACTTATAACACCTATGAACCTAGAGCTCTGATACCAACTTGTCACGACCACAAGTTTCCTCCCTAGGATGTCGTAGTGGCACCTATACTCTAAACTAGGTAAGCCTAATATTTGATAACAATTGAACATATATAATTAACAAAATACCAGTTTGATAAACTCATTTAACTTTTGAAATTCTCAACCATACAATCCCTAAGAAAAGTGGAACAGAGTCATAATCTCTATTGAATGAACTAAAATATCTCATACATCACTATTTGAAAGAGAATACAACATTAAATGATGATAAGGGAAGGTGATTCTAAGGTCTGCGAATGCCAAGCATGCATAACCTGAAGTCTCCGATAAGGGCAGTTAGAAGGTAATATCTAATGACCGGCACAAGCTGATGTACCTGGATCTGCATAAAAATGTACAGAAGCGTAGTATGAGTACACCACAACAGTACCCAGCAAGTATCAAGCCTAACCTCAGTAGAGTAGTGACGAGGACAGGCCAAGACATCTACTAGGATATAAATAAATGGTATAAAAATGTAATACAGATATGTAATGGATAGTGAAGAAACAATTGATATGAAATAAGATAATAGCATGAACTAGTACCGAAAATCAATAATGGATATAACATAAAAGAAGAAGCAAAAGGGATACAATGATCATGTACGGACAACAACCGCTAAAATAATAAAGAATGAAAGTACAAGAAATATTCCCACCAAAACACTTTACAACTTGAAAAAAACAGCAAGAATCACAATACGGTACTGCCTCTTGTATAGTTAAATCAATCAAAGGTACCGCCTCTGTCACGCCACGACCTCGGGGAGCGTGACCAGCGCTAAATTGAGTTACCCGATCGAGCAAGCCAGCACAATATCATCTACCCAACTCACATATGAAGAAAGAGAAAAATACATTTCACAACACCGATTCATTTCCAAAAGTTACATCATTAACAAGTCTCAAAAATAGTACCCTATACAATCATGGTTAAAGTGGAACATGTGATACAATTATAAAAAATTTAGTTTGACTTTTCAAAAACAAGATACAACCCACACAACATCTATGGAGCCTTTAACATAAACAAATGAATGCTAAGACAGTGCCGGCTATAACTCAAACTGCTATGCACAAAGGACAAGAGATACAGGATTTCAAAATGAAGTGGGGTTCACCAAGTCAGTTAAAGAGAGGGAGTGATGTTATCACTGATCAATACCACCTGCTAGGGAACCAATGGCATCCATTAAAGATGCAGCGCCCCAGTAAAAGGGACATTAGTACATATAGAATAGTACTAGTATGCTAGACTAAATAGCCTCTCAATAGAATGAATAACAGTTAATGGAGAAGGAAACTTAAAATCATTAAGAGACCCAAATTATTTCAAGGTATCGAATTAGGAAAAAGTAAATTTCAAGTAAATTCCAATATTTTAAGTTGGGAGATCTTCAACATCAATACACCATCGTGCTTTTAGCGTGGATTTCGATCTTAGCCTGATCCGCTAAGTCATCTTATCCCGATACATTCAACTCACAACACAACCATGTGTGCGATATGACGTCCGATATAACTCTGGTTGGCTAAGCCGTCTCACCACAATTCTGTGTGGGTCGGCATCACATCACATCTTGCTAGAATTAATCTCATCCTATTTAAGGGGAAACATCTCAACATATGAATCGCATCCCATATAAGGAGAAATAACCTCATCACATTAACATGGGGATTTACCCCTCAATCACTCCTACACTAGCACGTGCAATTTTGGGGTTAGGTTATTTTGACCTACCCTTCCTCGGTAGCTAAACGATGCTCCCAAAGCATTTATTATTAAGAAGATTAACCACTCATTTCATATTCTTTTACATATCATTCATTTCATTGGCACCATTGGACATAACGCAATATTATTTTTGGCACGTTGGCCGCACTTCATATTTCATGCTCTCTTCTTTTACTTTCAAAAATCATCATGGATAATCAACAGCAAGGATTTTCAAATTAATATTTTAAATATACATGTGACCAAATAAGGGTGCTAGGCACATGGAGATTTAATACACAATTTGGTATAACATCTTCCATTTGAACTTGACTTCAAGTCACAACACTGTAATACATACTCATACTTTGAACACGCTCTCGAATAATAACATAATATGATAAAAATATTAACAAATTTTGAACATATTCATATATACATCTTTCGACACCAACCTTATTCGAAGTAGTTAACTCATAATGAACAACTCAAGATTTACAATAACATCGTGGGATTCAATTCTAAGAGAGAAGTTTAGCAAACATACCTCGCTTTGAGCTTTCCTTAATTCACTACACAGTTCCAGAAATCCTAGCAACTTTGATCTATTTAGAGATATAGCAAAATTGAACACAAATTAGAAAGGAGTTCATGTTTCCAGCTCTATTGAGTATTTTATCAAACACTAGGTAGGCATTAAGATTTCTAGCTTCTCCCATGGTAGATTTCCTTAACCCACAACCTAAGGTATACCATTTGAGCTCAACTACCTTCCATAACTCATGATTGTACATGCATGCATATATACACTCTCACTCCCAAGAATCACACCCCTCATTAACCATCCTCTACCCCAAATTCAAAATTAATACTAGGACATGTAATATTACTTTTTGGATGAAGAACTTATGAACCTTTCTTGTGAATTCTTCAAGACTTGAGCCAATATTGGTAAACACTTATCTTGGGGATCTTCTCCTCACTCTAGACCACTTTATTCCCTCTAAATTACAAGTTAGGACCAGCCAAAATAGACCCCAAGTTGTTTTTAAAAAAATAGGATCGGGTGAAATTTTCCAAACATAAACTCTATGAAGTCGGGTCTGCGGTCACAAACCGGACCGCAAAATAGGTATGCGGCCCGCAAAGGGGACCACAGAAAAGGATCCCAAAAATAGGTTGTTCGTGTTCGGTCTGCAGGATGTCTACGGTTCGCAGACCAGTTCTGCACACTACAGCATTTTCAGCCTTTGACTACATCGGAAAAGTATGGCCTAAACTAGCAAAAAGTGTGGCCTTAGGTCAAAGGCAATGCTTTTTGACTTTAGGCAATAATTTTCTGGGGGTGTCCAAAAGAAACGTAACCTTTGACCTAAGAGCACGCTTTTCAAATGTTGCCTTACAAACCACGCTTAAAAGTGTGGCCTATTAAAGAGATGGAGTGATGTTATCACTGATCAATACCACATGTTAGGGAAACAATGGCATCCATTAAAGATGCAGTGCCCCAGTAAAAAGGATATTAGTATATATAGAATAGTACTAGTATGCTAGACTAAATAGCCTCTCAATAGAATGAATAACAGTTAATGGAGAAGGAAAATTAAAATCATTAAGAAACCCTAATTATTTCAAGGTGTCGAATTAGGGGAAAAGTAAGTTTCAAGTAAATTCCAATATTTTAAGTTGGGAGATCTTCAACACCAATATACCATTGTGTTTTTAGCATGCATTTCGAAATTAGCATGATCGGCTAAGTCATCCTATCCCAATACATTCCACTCACAACACAACCATTTGTGACGACCCGACCCATCGTCACGTGAGTTACAGTCCCATTTCCCCCATTTTCTGCTCCTTTATATCAGTGTTGGGTGTGAACGAGTTGATTTTGATTGGTTTTAGAAGGAAAAGAGACACTTAGTCTCTTTAAGGAAGACTTGCTTTGGAAAAGTCAACCGACATTAACTTATATGTTAGGAGGCTCGGATGTGGATTTCGATAATTTGGTTAGCTTCGGAGGATGATTTGTGACCTAGGAGTGTGATCGGAAGTGATTTTGGAGGTCCGGTGTAGAATTAGGCTTGAATTGGCAAAGTTAGTATTTTGGCGAATTCCAGTTGATAGGTGAGATTTTGATCTGAGTGACGGAATGGGATTCCGAGTGTTTCAGTAGCTTCATTAGGTGATTTGGGATGTGTGTGCAAAATTTTAGGTTATTCGGAGGTATTTTGGTTGGGTTTTCAATCGAATGCATATTTCGGAAGTGTTTAAAGAACTTAGGCTTGAATTCGATGATAAAAGATGGTTTTGCGTTGTTTTAGGTGTTATAATGATTGGAACAAGTTCGAATGATGTTATAGGAGGTATTGGTATTTTTGGTTGAGGTCTCGAGGGCCTCGGGGTGATTTCGGATGGCGATCGGGGAGTGTTGGACTTGTAATGTTGCAGAACCTGTGCTGCTTCTGGTATTTCCGCACCTGCAGAAAAGGAGTCGCAGGTTTGGTACCGCATGTGCGGCGTGGAAGCCACAGAACCAAAAGGGGGTGATGTTAGGCTGGACCGCAGATGCGGACAGGGAGCCGCAGATGCGGCTAGGGGGACCGCAAAAGTGGCCAAGTGCTTTTAGTGAATTCCGCAGAAGCGGAAGTTGTGACCGCAGAAGTGGTTCCTTATAAGCGGAAACTGGACCGCAGGAGCAGAAGTGACTGGGCAGAGGCATTTAATTCCATCTTCACGAATTTTTGAAAGAGTTAGACATTTCCACTTCAGACTTGGAGTATTGTGGGCGATTTTGAAGAGGGTTTTCAAGGGGTTTCGATAAGGTTAGGATTCTTGAACTTAAACCAAGGTTTTATGGTACAAATACATGAATTAAGATTGAAAAATTAAGGAATCAAGGGTTAAGAACGGAGGTTAGGTCTTGAACTTAAGAGATTTAAGAATGGGGATTTGAGGGGTCAATTGGACTCCGATTCTGATAATTTTTATATGTATAGACTCATGGCGAGATAAGGAATCCGATGATGTTAAATTTTATGATTGTCGAGAAGTGGGCCCGGGACTCGGGTTTTGCTAATTTCAATATTTTTGCTATTTTTTGATTGTTGTCGATTGGGTATTGTTCCATTGGCACATTGTGATGTATTCGTTGTGGTTTTGATCAGATTCGGCGCACGAGGAGGTCAATTTGTGAGACAAGGGCATAGCGAGCTAGGATTTGGCTGGGTTGAGGTGAGTATTAGATGTAAATGATGTTCTAAGGGTTTGAAACCTCATATTTGCACATTATAGTGCTATATTGAGGTGACTTACACGCTGGGTAGCGAGCGTGGGGTAGAGCACCGTTGGGGATTGTGACTTGGTCCGTCCCGGTAGATGAATATACTGCGTATTTGACTGAAATTCATTTATTATCATTATAATTTGAGCTGCTTGCTATATTTGGGATTCGTGCAAATTGATTTAATCCTTCAGGGATTGTTATTACTGGTTTCTTACCATTTTTACACATTAATGAACTCAGTCCTGGTTTTTAATACTATTTTGTAAACTCAGCCACCTTTTCTCTCACTTGAAACTTAACTAATATTTTTAAAGGAAGTTTGGGTTGAATATTTCTATATTGTTGTGCCCAGGGGCTTATGTGATTTTGGACTAAGTATGGGATCGAGTTGCGCGCCGTAGCGGTACTATATTGATATTGATATGAGGCCATGGGCCTAGTTGATGCCACGAGATGGCTTATTATTGCGCTTGGGCTGTAAGGGGCCCCTCCCGGAGTTGCACACCCCCGGTGAGCGCCGTCGACGATAAATAAATGGAGCAGGCTGCACGTCGTAGCGGGTACTGGAGAGTACCAGTTTATGTGTCTCATTGCATATTGGATTGTCATTTACTTATTTATTTGTTGTGGTATTTCCTTAAGTGTTCCATTGATTTATTGATTTTATACTACTGGGTACAAGTTGCTATATTTATAGAATTACTTTGTGCCTATTCAGTATTTCTTATTCTCAGCCTTTATTTATATTTACTACCCACTGGGTCGGAGTAGATATAGGTACGCCTGAGGTTGAGTGAGGATTTCTCTACCTAGCAGCTTATCCGAGAGTATCAAGGTAGCTACACTTGACATCCGCAGTCCTGATCTTCCTTCTATCTTATTTGTCATATTTCCGCATTTGTAGAGACTATATATAGTAGGTTGATACTCATGTATTAGAGGCTTAGACTTGTGACACCATATTCTTCGGGCTGTGTAGTTATTTTTATTACTTGGGATTCCACATGCTTCACTCTATTTCAGATATTCAGTATTGTGATTTAGAAATTCATCCATGTTAATTAATTCATGAGCTGTATAAATGGTTAAGGTTATTGAATTGGTCGGGCTTGCCTAGTAGTGTGTTGGGAAACATCGCGAGCGGGGTTGGGGTCGTGACAAGTTGGTATCAGAGCCTAGGTTACTTGGTCTTGTGAGTCATGAGCCGATTGGTATAGTCTCGTGGATCGGTATGGAGACGTATGCACTTATCCTCGGGAGGTTGCCGAACCTTTAGGAAAACCTCACATTCTTGAAACTCTTGTTGTGTGGCTTTGTTGAACTGAGAACTAAACTTCTAATATTCAATTCTCTCACAGATGGTGAGGACACGAGCTATCGGACGTGTCAGACGACCACCAGTGCCACCTATTGAGGCCGTTGGAGGTCCTGGACGCGATCATGGTCGTGGCAGAAGCAGAGCAGTTGGGGCAGCACCTGCTGATCCACCAGTTGCCCTAGTTCAGGATCAAGCTCCAGCTGTGGATATTCCAGCAGCACCTGTTCACGCACCAGTTGTGCCTATCGTGATTTCGGGTCTTCAGGAGACCTTGGCACAGATATTATTAGTCTGCACTAGCCTGGCTCAGGCAGTTTCAGCCACCACTGCAGCAGCAGCAGCTACTTCACAGGCCGATGAAGGCAATCAGACCCCCGCTGCTCGCACACCTGAGCAGGTGGTGCATGGACTACAGACACCAGAGGCACCTCCAGCTCAGCAGGTTGCACAAGTGCAGGTCTTTGTGGTTCCAGCTATGCCAGACGATGAGCATCGTCGTCTTGAGAGGTTCAGTAGGCTCCAGCCTCCAACATTCAGTGGAGCTGAGGGAGAGGATGCCCAGGGTTTTCTTGACAGATATCAGCATATCCTCCGTCCCGCAGGGATCCTTGAGTCGAGTGGTGTGGCATTTACTACGTTTCATTTCTCACGGGCTGCTTTTACTTGGTGGGAGGTCTTTGAGAGGCATAGGCCTGCCGATATAGCACCTCTAATTTGGCAGCAGTTCTCTGCTCGTTTTCTGGAGAAATATGTACCTCAGTCCCGCAGAGAGGAGCTACATCGGTAGTTTGAGTGGTTGAGATATGGGGATATAATAGTGACTCAGTACGAGATGAGGTTTTCACAGCTGGCCCGTCATGCTACTTGGATGGTTCCCTTAGATCGTGAGAGGATTAGGAGATTTGTGGATGGCCTTAACTACCATCTCTGTATTCTAATAACTAGAGAGAGAGTACTGGGTGATACGTTTGAGGAGGTGGTGGATATAGCTCGTGAGATCGAGTCAGTTCACCATAGAGAGCGAGAGGAGAGGGAGGCTAAGAGGCCTTGCGAATCGGGCAGTTACAGTGGTGCTCCTTCGAGGGGCCAGTTCTAGCAAGGTAGAGGTCGTTCTTTCAGGCCTGCTCAGTCGGCCCGTCTAGATTATCATGGTGGATCTTCAGGCCATGGTCATAATGGGCACCAGCAAGGTCATTCTTCACTCAGCACCCTCCCAGCTTAGAGTTCATCTCATGCCCCATCAGTTCAGGGTTCTTCTACACTGAGTGCATCTGCTAGTCACTCCAGTGTGAGGGGTTCCCTTCAGTCCCCATCTCCAGCACCAGGAAGCTGTTATGAGTGCGGGGAGTTTGGTCACTTGAGGAGGCAGTGCCCTCGACTTCGTGGCAGACAACATTAGCACAAGGGTCAGCCCTCGACTTCGGCTCTAGTTACTTCGCCACTCGCCCAGTCAGCTAGGGGTGGAGATCAGGTAGCCAGGGGTCGTCCTAGAGGTGGAGATCGATCAAGCAGTGGCCAGGCTCGTATCTATGCTATGCCGGGTAGGACAAATGCCTTTGCCTCAGACGCTGTCATTACAGGTATTGTTTCAGTCTGCCACAGAGATGCCTCAGTATTATTTGATCCCGGTTCCACATATTCTTATATGTCTTCATATTTCTCTCATCATTTGGGTACGTCCCGAGGGTGTCTTGCTTTACCTGTTCACATATCTACCCCACTATTGTTGTAGACCATGTATACTGGTCATATTTGGTGACTATTAGGGGTCTGGAGACCCGAGTCGATCTATTGCTATTGAGTATGGTGGATTTTGATGTCATTCTAAGCATGGACTGGTTATCTCTGTGTCATGCTATTCTAGACTGTCATGCTAAGACAGTCACTTTGGCTATGTCGGGTGTATCGCAGATCGAGTGGCGTGGTGTGACTGATTATGTTCCTAGTAGAGTTATTTCTTTCCTGAAGGCCCAGCATATAGTTGGGAAGGGTTGTCTTTCCTATTTGGCGTTTGTGAGAGATGTGGGAGCTAAGACTCCTAGCATTGATTCTGTTCCGGTTGTGAGGGAGTTTACCGATGTGTTTCCTGTAGACCTACCGGGCATGCTGCTGGACAGGGATATTGATTTTGGTATCGACCTAGTGCCGGGCACTCAGCCCATTTTTATTCTTCCATATCGTATGGCACTAGCGAAGTTGAAGGAATTGAATGAGTAGCTTCAGAAGCTCCTGGATAAGGGATTTTTTCGGCCTAGTGTGTCACCTTAGGGTGCGCCAGTTCTATTTGTAAAGAAGAAGGATGGCACAATGAGAATGTGCATCGACTATAGGCAATTGATAAAAGTAACAGTGAAGAACAAGTATCCCCTGCCTTGCATTGATGATTTGTTTGACAAGCTTCAGGGAGCTAGGGTGTTTTCCAAGATTGAACTCTATTTAGGTTATCACCAGCTAAAGATCAGGGATTCAGATATTCATAAGACTGCTTTCAGGACTAGATATGGTCACTATGAGTTTCTTATCATGTCTTTCGGTTTGACCAATGCCCCAGCGTTTATGCATCTGATGAACAGTGTATTTCGGTCTTATCTGGATTCATTTGTCATAGTATTCATTGATGATATTCTGGTGTACTCCCACAGTCAAGAGGAGCATGCACATCATTTACGAGTTGTATTGCAGAGATTGAGGGAGGAGAGGCTTTACACAAAGTTCTCCAAGTGTGAGTTCTGGCTCGATTCAGTGGCTTTATTAGGACACGTGGTGTCCAGCAAGGGTATTCAAGTTGACCCAAAGAAGATAGAGGCGGTTGCAGGGTTGGCCTAGACCGTCCTCAGCCATGGAGATTTGTAGTTTCCTTAGGTTGGCAAGCTATTATCTTCGGTTTGTTCAGGGTTTTTCCTCTATTGCATCGCCCTTGAATAAGTTGACTCAGAAGGGTGTTTCATTTATATGGTCGGACGAGTGTGAGGAGAGCTTTCAGAAGCTCAAGACAACTTTGACCACAGCTCCAGTATTGGTTTTACCGTCAGCTTCAGGTTCATATAAAGTATATTGCAATGCTTCTAGAGTTGGGACTGGTTGTGTTTTGATGCAAGAAGGTAGAGTTATTGCTTATGCCTCTCGTCAGTTGAAGCCCCATGAGAAGAACTAACCCGTTCATGATTTGGAGTTAGCTGTTATAGTTCATACATTGAAGATTTGGAGGCATTACTTATACGGCATATATTGCGAGGTATTCACTGATCATCGCAGTCTTCAGCATCTGTTCAAGAAGAAGGATCTTAATTTTAGGCAGCGGAGATGGCTACAGTTACTGAAGGATTATGACATTACTATTCTGTATCACCCAGGGAAGGCCAATGTGGTGGCTGATGCTTTGAGCCAAAAGGCGGTGAGTATGGGGAGCTTGGCGTACATTCCAGTTGAGGAGAGGCCATTTGCAGTTGATGTTCAGACCTTGGCCAATCAGATTGTGAGACTAGATATTTTAGAGCCCAGTCGGGTGTTGGCTTGTGTGGTTTCTCGGTCTTCCTTGTATGACCACATCAGAGAGTGTCAGTATGAGGATCCGCATTTGCTTTTCCTTAAGGACAGGGTTCAGCATGATGATGCCAGGGATGTGACCATTGGAGATTATGGTGTGTTGAGGATGCAGGGCCGGATTTGCGTGCCCAATGTGGATGGCTTCAGGAGTTGATATTGGAGGAGGCCCATAACTCGCGGTATTCCGTTCATCCGGGTGCCGCGAAGATGTATCAGGATCTTAGATAGCACTATTGGTGGCGGAGGATGAAGAGAGATATTGTGGACAGAGACGGGTGTATAAGCAAAACTATAGGGCACGTGCACCCATGCTCTATCCGTAAAATTAGATATTTTATGTATATATTTTCTAAAATTAGTATAATATTAATCATTGGCACCCAGACTCCAAGAAGGTTGAATGATGTACTTGGTCGACGACTCAGTTATTTACCAGGAGGAATAGTTATCAAATCCCACTAAATATATTTTTCCTCCTTTTTTTAGTAGTGCACCCATATACTAGAAATCCTAGATCTGCCTCTAATTGTGGAGTATGTAGCCCGGTGTCTTAATTGTCAGCAGGTGAAATATGAGCATCAGAAACCGGGTGGCTTGCATCAACAGATGGTTATTCTTGAGTGGAAGTGGGAGAGAATTACTATGGATTTTGTTACCAGACTCCGATGGACTTTGAAGAAATTTCATGCTATTTGGGTAATTGTAGACAGGGTGACCAAGTCCGCGCACTTCATTCCGGTCTGTACTACTTATTCTTCAGAGCGGCTAGCAGAGATTTATATTTGGGAGATTGTTCGGTTGCATGGTGTCCCAGTTTCCATCATATCAGATCGGGGCACACAGTTCACCTCTCCTTTTTGGTAGGCTGTCCAGCGAGAGTTGGGTACTCAGGTACAATTGAGCACAACCTTTCACCCTCAGACAGACGGACAGTCTGAGCACACCATTCAGACATTGGAGGATATGCTACGCGCATGTGTTATTGATTTTGGAGGGTCATGGGATCGGTTTCTACGGCTTGCAAGGTTTGCCTACAACAATAGCTATCAGTCCAACATTTTGATGGCACCGTATAAGGCCTTGTATGGGAGACGGTGTAGATCTCCAACTGGTTGGTTCGAGCCCGGGGAGGCTAGATTGTTGGGGACATATTTGGTTCAAGATGCGTTGGAGAAGGTGAAAGTGATTCAGGAAAAACTCCGTACAGCGCAGTCGAGGCAGAAGAGTTATGCGGACAGGAAGGTCCGAGATGTGTCCTATATGATTGGTGAGAATGCCTTGCTGAAGGTTACATCCACAAAGGGTGTTATGAGATTTGGAAAGAAAGGGAAATTGAGTCAGCGGTTCATTGGGCCTTTTGAGGTACTTAGGAGGATTGGAGAGGTGGCGTATGAGCTTGCCTTGCCACCTAGCTTGTCGGGCGTGCATCCAGTTTTTCATGTTTCTATGCTCCAAAAGTACATTGGGGACACGTCCCATGTTCTGGATTTCACTACAGTTCAGCTAGAGGGTGACTTGACTTATGATGTAGAGCCAGCATCCATTTTGGATCGTTAGGTTCGGAAGATAAGGTCAAAGGATGTTGCTTTGGTGAAAGTGCATTGTAGAGGTCAGCCTATAGAGGAGGCTACCTAGGAGACCGAGCGGGAGATGCGGAGAAGATACCCACACCTATTTGAGGCTTCAGGTATGTTTCTTGACTCGTTCGAGGACGAGCGTATGTTTAAGTTAGGGAGGATGTGATGACCCGACCCGTCGTCACATGAGTTACCGTCCCGTTTCCCCCATTTTCTGCTCCTTTATGCTTCATTATCAGTGTTGGGTGTGAACGAGTTGATTTTGATTGATTTTATAAGGAAAAGAGACACTTAGTCTCTTTAAGGAAGGCTTGTTTTGGAAACGTCAACTGAATGTTGACTTATATGTTAGGAGGATCGGATGTGGATTCCGATGATTTGGTTAGCTTCGGGGGATGATTTGTGACCTAGGAGTGTGATCGGAAGTGATTTTGGAGGTCCGGTGTAGAATTAGGCTTGAATTGGCGAAGTTAGTATTCTGGCAAATTCCGGTTGATAGGTGAGATTTTGATCTGAGGGTCGGAATGGGATTCCGAGAGTTTTAGTAGCTTCGTTAGGTGATTTGGGATGTGTGTGCAAAATTTCAGGTTATTCAGAGGTGTTTTGGTTGGTTTTTTGATCGAATGCGTATTTCGAAAGTTTTTAAAGAACTTAGGCTTGAATTTGATGAAAAATGATGGTTTTAGTGTTGTTTGAGGTGTTTTAATGATTGGAACAAGTTCGAATGATGTTATAGGAGGTATTGGTATTTTTGGTTGAGGTCCCGGGGGCCTCGGGGTGATTTCGGATGGTGATCGGGGAGTTTTGGACTTGTAATGTTGCAGAAACTGTGTTGTTTCTGGTATTTCCGCGCGGTACCGCATGTGTGGCGTGGAAGCCGCAGAAGCGAAAGGGGGCGATGTTAGGATGGACCGCAGATGCGGACAGGGAGCTGCACCTGCAGAGCCGCAGACGCGGCTGGGGGGACCGCAAAAGCTGCCAAGTGCTTTTAGTGAATTCCGTACAAGCAGAAGTTGTGACCGCAGAAGCGGTTCCACATAAGCGGAAACTGGACCGTAGGAGCGGAAGTGACTGGGCAGAGGCATTTAGTTCCATCTTCGCGAATTTTTGAAAGAGTTAGACATTTCCACTTTGGACTAGGAGTATTGTGGGCGATTTTGAAGAGGGTTTTCAAGGGGTTTCGATAAGGTAAGGATTCTTGAACTTAATCCTCAATTTTATGGTGCAAATACATGAATTAAGACTGAAAAATTTAGGAATCAAGGGTTAAGAATGGAGGTTAGGGCTTGAACTTAAGAAAGTTAATAATGGGGATTTGAGGGGTCAATTGGACTCCGATTCTGATAATTTTGATATGTATAGACTCGTGGTGAAATAACGAATCCAATAATGTTAAATTTTCTAATTTTCGAGAAATGGGTCCGGGGCTCGGGTTTTGCTAATTTCGAGATTTTCGCTATTTTTTGATTATTTTTGATTGGGTATTGTTCCATTGGCACATTGTGATGTATTCGTTGTGGTTTTGATCAGATTTGGCGCATGAGGAGCTTGATTTGAGAGGCAAAGGCATAGCGAGCAAGGATTTGGCTAGCTTGAGGTGAGTAATAGATGTAAATGATGTTCTGAGGGTTTGAAACCCCATATTTGCATATCGTAGTGCTATATTGAGGTGACTTGCACGTCGGGTAGCGAGCGTGGGATAGAGCATTGTTGGGGATTGTGACTTGGTCCGTCCCGGTAGATGAATATACTGCGTATTTGACTAAAATTCATTTATTATCATTATAATTTGAGCTGCTTGCTATATTTGGGCTTCTTGCCAATTGATTTAATCCTTCAGGGATTGTTATTACTGGTTTCTTACCATTTTTACACATTAATGAACTCAGTCCTGGTTTTTAATACTGTTTTGTAAACTCAGCCACCTTTTCTCTCACTTGAAACTTAATTAATATTTTTAAAGGAAGTTTGGGCTAAATATTTCTATATTGTTGTGCCCGATGGGCTTATGTGATTTTGGAATGAGTATGGGATTGGGCTGCACGCCGCAGCGGTACTATATTGATATTGATATAAGGCCAAATGCCTAGTTTATGCCACGAGATGGCTTATTATTGCGCTTGGGCCGTAAGGAGCCCCTTCCAGAGTCTGCACACCCCTAGTGAGCGCCGTCAACGATAAATAAATAGAGCGGATTGTACGCCACAGCGGGTACTGGAGAGTACCGGTTTATGTGTTGCATTGTATATTTTATAGTCATTTACTTATTTATCTATTGTGGCATTTCCTTAAGAGTTCCATTGATTTACTGATTTTATACTGCTAGGTTCAAGTTGCTGTATTTATAGAATTACTTTGTGCCTATTCAGGATTTCTTATTCTCAGCCTTTATTGATGTTTATTACTCACTGGGTCGGAGTATTCACATTACTCCCTGCACCTTGCATGCAAATACAGGTATGCCTGAGGTTGAGTGAGGATTTCTCTACCTAGCAGCTTATCCGGGAGTATCAACGTAGCTGCATTTGACGTCCGTAGTCCTAATCTTCCTTCTATCTTATTTGTCTTATTTTCGTGTTTCTAGAGACTATATGTAGTAGGTTGATACTCATGTATTAGAGGCTCAAACTTGTGACACCGATTCTTCGGGCTGTATAGTTGTTTTTAATACTTGGGATTCCACATGCTTCACTCTATTTCAGATATTTAGTATTGTGATTTAGAAATTCATCCATGTTAATTAATTCAGGAGCTGTATAAATGGTTAAGGTTATTGAATTGGTCGGGCTTGCCTAGTAGTGTGTTGGGAAACATCGCGAGCGGGGTTGGGGTCGTGACACCATCTGTGCGACATGCGTCCGATATAAGTTCGGTCGGCTAAGCCATCTCACCACAATTGTGTGTGGGTCGGCATCACATCACATCTTTCTAGAATTAATCTCATCCTATTTAAGGGGAAACATCTCAAAATATCAATCGCATCACATATAAGGTAAAACAACCTCATTACATTAACACGGGGATTTACCCCTCAATCACTCCTACACAAGCACATGTAATTTTGGGGTTAGGTTATTTTGACCTACCCTTCCTCGGTAGCTAAACGATTCTGCCAAAGCATTTATTATTAAGAATATTAACCACTCATTTCATATTCTCTTGCAAATCATTTATTTCATTGGCACCATTTGACATACAACAACAACAACAACAACAACCCAGTAAAATCCCACAAGTGGGGTCTGGGGAGGGTAGTGTGTACGCAGACCTTACCCCTACCCCAAGAGGGCAGAGAGNTAGGAGAAGAAAAAAAAATAATAATAATAGTTCAAAGCAGAAACGATGGTTTGTAAATCGATCCTACATCGTAAATAGAAAATAGTAAAACTCGACATTGCCCCTAGCTATCTTAGACAAAAACCCACCGAACTAGTCCACTACCTCCTAGCCTATAACCGAAATACTCTTCTTCCATAACTTCCTATCAAGTGCCATGTCCTCGGAAATCTGAAGCCTCGCCATATCCTGCCTGATCACCTCTCCCCAATACTTCTTTGGCCGCCCTCTGCCTCTTCTCGTGCCTTCCACGACCAACCGCTCACACCTCCTTACTGGAGCATCTAGGCTTCTCCTCTGTACATGACCGAACCATCTGAGCCTCGCTTCCCGCATCTTGTCATCAATAAGGGCCACGTGCGCCTTCTCTCGAATGCTATCATTCCTAATCTTATCCTTTCTAGTGTGCCCACACATCCACCTCAACATCCTCATTTCAGCTACTTTTATCTTTTGGATATGTGAGTTCTTAACAGGCCAACACTCAGCCCCATACATCATGGCCGGTCTAACCACCGCTTTATAGAACTTACCTTTGAGTATCGTTGGCACTCTCTTATCACACAAGACTCCAGATGCTAACCTCCACTTCATCCATCCTACACCAATACGGTGTGTGACATCATCGTCGATCTCCCCTCCCCCGTGGATAATCGACCCAAGATACTTGAAGCTGCTTCTATTTGGGATAATTTGTGACTCAAGCCTCACATCCACGTCCACTTCCCCCGGCCCGGCGCTGAACTTACACTCGAGGTATTCCGTCTTCGTCCTGCTTAGCTTGAAGCCCTTCGACTCAAGAGTCTGTCTCCAGACTTCCAATCTCTCGTTAACACCGGCTCGTGACTCGTCAATCAGAACTATGTCATCGGCGAATAGCATGCACCATGGCACCTCCCCTTGAATATGGTCTGATATCGCATCCATCACCAGGGCGAATAAGAATGGACTAAGCGCAGAGCCTTGGTGTAATCCCATTTCGACCGGAAAAGGCTCAGAGTCCCCTCCTACTGTCCTAACCCGAGTCTTAGCCCCGTCATACATGTCCTTAATTGCCATAACATAAGGCACCGGCATACCTTTTGCCTCCAAGCATCTCCAGAGAACTTCTCTAGGAACCTTGTCATATGCTTTCTCTAGGTCAATAAACACCATGTGCAAATCCTTCTTTCTCTCTCTGTACAGTTCCACCAACCTCCTAACAAGGTGTATAGCTTCTGTGGTGGAACGACCCGGCATGAACCCGAACTGGTTGTCGGATACAGACACTGTCATCCTCACTCTCGCTTCAACCACCCTCTCCCATACTTTCATGGTATGACTCAGTAATTTGATACCCCTGTAATTGTTACAACTATGGATATCACCTTTGTTCTTATACAATGGAACCACCGTACTCCACCTCCACTCATCCGGCATCCTCTTCGCCTTAAGAATAACATTAAACAACCCAGTCAACCACTCCATGCCTGCTCTCCCTGCACACTTCCAAAATTCTACCGGAATCTCGTCCGGCCCAGTCGCTCTGCCCCTACTCATCTTACGCATAGCCCCCACGACCTCCTCGACCTCGATACGCCTGCAGGGCCCGAAGTCACGACGGCTTTCGGAGTGCTCCAATTCTCCTAGCACAATATCACGATCCTCTTTCTCATTCAGAAGTTTATGAAAGTAAGTTTGCCATCTTCTCTTAATCTGGGCATCTTCCACCAATACTCTACCATCTTCGTCCTTAATACATCTCACTTGGTCCAAATCTCGAGCCTTCCTCTCTCTCAATTTTGCCAGCCGGAATAACCTCTTCTCCCCGCCTTTTTCCCCCAGTTCCTCGTACATACGACCATAAGCCGCATTCTTAGCCTCCGAGACCGATAATTTAGCTTCTTTCCTAGCTACCTTATATCTCTCCAAGCACACTCTCCTCTCGTCCTCGCCTATGCTCTCTACTAACTTCTGGTATGCTGCCCTCTTCGCTTCCACTTTTCCTTGGACCGCTTCATTCCACCACCAATCTCCTTTGTGCCCGCCAGAAACACCGGATGAGACCCCTAACACCTCTCTCGCAGATTCCCTTATACATTCTGCTGTCGTTGACCACATAGTGTTCGCGTCCCCACTACTCCTCCAAGCTCCCATAGCCGACAACCGACATTCCAACTCTTGGGCTTTATCCTTAGTCAAAGCTCCCCACCTGATTCTTGGTTTTCCCCTAGCAGACTTGTTCCTCCTCTTAGACCTAATACCAACATCTAGCACCAACAATTTATGTTGCGTCACGAGTGACTCGCTCGGGATCACCTTGCAATCCTTGCATAACCCGCTGTCACACCTCCTGAGGAGGAGATAGTCAATCTGGGTCTTTGCTACCGCATTTTGAAAAGTAACCAAATGCTCTTTCCTCTTCGGGAACTTAGAGTTTGCAATTACCAGCCCAAAAGCCTTAGCGAAGTCCAACAACGAAGTTCCTCCCATGTTCCTCTCCCCAAAACCAAAGCCTCCATGCACCTCGCCATAGCCATCTGCTGTCGCCCCAATATGGCCATTAAAATCTCCTCCTATGAACAACTTCTCGGAAGGCGGCACCTGACGCACAATCTCATCTAAGCCCTCCCAGAAGTGTCGTTTAACCTCCTCATCTAGGCCCGCATGCGGCGCATAGGCGCTAACGACGTTCAGAGTGTGCTCCCCAACAACCAACTTAATAATCATCAATCTATCATTCACTCGTCTGACCTCAACCACCGACTCTCTGAGTTCCCTATCCACCAAGATACCCACTCCATTCTTACCTCTCTCGACTCCTGAGTACCAAAGTTTATACCCGTCCACGTCCCTCGCCCTCGACCCTACCCATCTAGTCTCCTGGACACACGCTATATTGATCCTCCTCTTCTGGAGAATCTTTGCCAACTCTATAGACTTACTTGTCAATGTACCTATGTTCCATGACCCGATTCTTAACTTATAGGCACCCCTATTTCCTTTACCTCTCTTGCCTCTCAGCCCAGCCGTTAACCCCTGCCCTACCTCCTGCCCCACCCCCCACTCCTTCCGAGGACATAAACTCACTTGACCATCCCACACCACAGCCACTATACCCACGACAAACTAGAAAAAGAAAAAAAAATCACTAACACACACAAGGCAACAGGCCAAGCTAAACAAAACAAGATGCAACTATAAGCGCACTAATACTATGAATAAAATAATCAGAACTAAAATTGAAGAATTTAACTAATGTAATAAATGGGAAAAGGAAAACAGGAGGTACCAACTCCCACAAATAGAACCTGAGAATTGTCTTGATAATACGACGATGTTGTGTCAAACTAGCACGTTCGTGTTCCACTTCTGCCGCCCCTCGTTCACCCTTGCCGGGGTTGTTCCTTATGTTTGCCCACGCACGTTCTGCTCGCCGCTAATAATGCAAATCTTATTTTTGGCACGTTAGCCGCACTTCATATTTCATGCTCTCTTATTTCACTTTCAAAAATCATCATGGATAATCAACAACAAGGATTTTCAAATTAATATTTTAATTATACATGTGACCAAATAATGGGGTTAGGCACATGGGGATTTCTTACACAATTTAGTATAACAGCTTCCATTTGAACTTGACTTCAAGTCACAACACTGTAATACATACTCATACTTTGAACACGCTCTCGAATAATAACATAATATGATAAAAATATTAACAAATTTTGAACATATTCATATATACATCTCTCGACACCAAGCTTATTCGAATTAATCATCTCATAATGAACAACTCGGGACTTACAATAACATCGTGGGATTCAATTCTAAGAGAGAAGTTTAGTAAACATACCTTGCTTTGAGCTTTCCTTAATTCACTACACAATTCCAGAAATCCTAGCAACTTTGATCTATTTAGAGATATAGCAAAATTGAATACAAATTAGAAAGGAGTTCATGTTTCCAGCTCTATTGAGTATTTTATCAAACACTAGGTGGGCATTAAGATTTCTAGCTTCTCCCATGGTAGATTTCCTTCACCCACAACCCAAGGTATACCATTTGAGCTCAAGTACCTTCCACAACTCATGATTGTACATGCATGCATATATACACTCTCACTCCCAAGAATCACACCCCTCATTAACCATCCTCTACCCCAAATTCAAAATTGAGACTAGGACATGTAACCTTACCTCTTGGATGAAGAACTTATGAACCTTTCTTGTGAATTCTTCGAGACTTGAGCCAAGATTGGTAAACACTTAGCTTCGGGATCTCCTCCTCACTCTAGACCACTTTCTTCCCTCTAAATTAAAAGTTAGGACCAACCAAAATAGACCCCAAGTTGTTTTTATAAAAATGGGATCGGGTGAAATTTTCCAAACATAAACTCTACGAAGTCGGGTCTGCAGCACAGATCGAACCGCAAAATAGGTATGCGGCCCGCAAAGGGGACCATAGAAAAGGATCCCAAAAATAGGTTGTTCGTGTTGGGTCTATAGAAGGTCTTCGGTTCGCAGACCAGTTCTGCGCACTACAACATTTTAGACCTTTGACTACCTCGGAAAAGTGTGGCCTAAACTAGCAAAAAGTGTGGCATTTCGCCAAAGGCAACATTTTCGACTTTAGGCAACGATTTTCTGGGGGTGGCCAAAAATAAGCGTAACCGTTGACCTAAGGGCACGCTTTTCAAATGTTGCCTTACAAACCATGTTTAAAAGCGTGGCCTATTAGTCAACAAAGACAACGCTTGTTACAACCCGTATGGCAACGCTTTTATACCCTAGAGGTACACACAAAAAGCGTAGACTTTATTACTTTTTAGGTCACACTTGTTAATCGTGGCTTTTAAAGGAATAATTAGAAAGTGTGGTCTTTGCTTATATACATGGTAGACGTACAGACATATGGCCACACTTTTAAAGCGTGGAAATTTTGGCTAGATTATACAATTTTTTTTTAATTTTTAAAAAATTTACATTTTATATATATCATATAATTATAACTGTTTCAAGCACATGCATTATTATCATATATTTTGATGATATAAAGAACTAATTTAGCTAATAAATACAAAAATAATAATTCAAATGAATACACATACTAATAAAATAATATGTCAAAATGCCCATTAACAATAAACTTTTCAAAAGTGAGTATATTCATATAATATTATGAATATTAGCAATCCCAATTATCCAAAAGTTCTTCGCATTCACATTAAGATCAAATAGACTTTCCACCACCATTTCCAATTGCATCACTCACTTTCTCCTACACATAAAAAAAAATTTAAAATTAGATAGAAACTAAACATTGATCGTTCGTCAAGAAGAACAAAGACTATAATAACATATAGTATCAGCATGTTTTGCATATTTTCTAGTCACATATAAATAAAAATTAAATAATAAGTGGAATAAGTAAAGTATGGTAGTCCCATTTCACTCACCTAAATACTAACCCCACAAGTACCGGTGCAAGAAGTAATTTAAGAATCAAACAGCACGAGTGGACAAGTCAATGTGTACAAGAGTGGAGGCTTGAATAAAACAATGGAATCAAGTTTATTTTGAGTAGCTTTGTGGCCATGAACGTTGTTTCTATCTCTTTCTTTTATCCAAAAGAAATCAAAGCATGTTAATCTTAACAAGAAATAGAAGCTTGGTGTAACTCACTATGATTCCAAGTCCCCACCAAAAAGTTTATTTTTCAATTCCTCTTTCTTTTGAAGAATTTTACTATTACAATATAAAACAAATGATATTTCTAAAAACTGTGTTCTCACCAACAAAAAACACAACATAAAATAGTTGCAAATACAACTCCAAACAACCACCACAATTGCTGCTCAACTCCAACCAAAAAGCCAACTAAAATATAGTCAAAACAACAATGAGAACGGGCCACAAACTCTAGCGAAACACCTCTAAACGTCAGCTCAAAATCAGCCCCAGAACGACCCCAATATACCAGCGAAAAGCAGCCCCAAAAACGACCTTTTTATACCAAAAAAAAAAACAACCAAAAAACTCCATCATAACAAGAAAAATAGCCCCATTTTTCACACAAATACAAAACTCCAAAAGTTGAGTTCGTCGGCGTTGGAAAACAGTCCCCTTTTTAACATATATGTAGACCCCATATCTTTCCATAACCAATGAATGATCCATAAGACTTTTGAGGTTAATTAAGGAATTAATCAATTTAATGAACTTAATATCTATTATAACAGTTTTCAAGACAAGTTGAAGTCTAAATATCTTTTCAAGAATTGGACCATGGGTTGATCCAAAAGAATGTGTGAGATTTTTGCCCCTTATAGCATGTGCGCTACTTGCATCAACCGGAGAAGGTTGGTTAGATCCAAAAAATCCTTGTATATCTGAACTAAAAAGTTCAAGATTGTTTTGCACCAATAGATTAAAGCAATGCACAATTACCTCAATTCTTGCATTTCTTCTCTCATTTCTTGCATTTCTGCTTTCAAAGTAGAGACTTCATTGTTATGATTTTGTTGGTGCTTATTGATTTTCTCATATTTATTCAGAAAAATTATTGTCACTGATCTACCATAGCATCGTATTCGACCAGGCTGCTCCTTTCCAAACACAGCCCTAAATGCTGCACTCGATGTTTCCCCAGAGTTTTGACGGTTCTGAAGTTCAGACTCGCAAAACAAAGTAATTGTGAGATCCATATAAAGAATCTAAGTCCCCGATAATATATTATTTGCAACATGGCTTACTATTTTAATTTGAGCATCTTCATGAACTTGCTTCCCTTGTTTCGTATGAGTTGTAATAAACATTTCAGACTTAGAAGGTTTCTTGTTGTTCTATTTAATTGCACGCTACAAATTATATCAGAGAAATAAATAACAAACATAAATGTATTCAATAAAAGTATGTAAAAAAACGAAAGCATATTATTCACAAAGTATCGAATAAATATTACCAATACCACGCGTGCTCTTGCAAAATTAATAGGTCTCATCCGATGCCTCCACTTTTATTTTTTTCCTATTTTTAGAATTTAATTTTCACATGGCCCAACACCAAAAGAAGTTTACCAATTAATAAATCAAAAATAAAAAATATATAATGCAACAATATGTTCAAGAGTAGAAATGCATAGTTTAATCTCACTTGAACATTTGAATCCCTCCAATAATCAATCAATTGGAGGAATTGAACTTTTGGTATCTCGGGGGGATGTTGTTTTAGCATATCTTCAATAGTATAATACCCATTAAAATGATTCTTCTTAATATTTCTCTTGTGTCGCCTCCATGCATCGTGAAGACCATCCATCACCCATTTCTTTCCTTCTACTGGAATGATGAACTTGGTCTATGCAAAATAACATATATGTTATCTTCGTTTCGTAAGAA